>JAKSZP010003087.1:0-74758 GCA_022478985.1 Massospora cicadina | reverse complement strand
TTGGTTTACATCCCTCACTTACCTGTTGGTCTTTTCCCTCGTCGAGGAGATTTTCATGTAGGTTGGTTTTGGACCAATCCCCCAGAGAATTTGGCATAACCAATAGTAGGTGAATTTTTGAATTCTTGTCAGTGCCCTAAACCTCTCCCTACTCATTTAGGCTGCTTTGGTTGACTGTCAGTGCACCAAAGTATTTTCTAATTATATGATGGTCAGAAATTGGGTTTTTCTGATCGTTACATCATTCCAAAGTCGTTGTGTGCTGCACGCTGCCAATCCCCAGTTTGGTCTGACCTCAAGGGTCACTTGGTCCCAGTTGTTGAGGAAGCAGCACCGGTGGGAGCTGGTGACTGATGGACAACCCTGGATCTGGAGTGACTGTTACTTTAAATTCCTGGTGGGCCCTCCCACCCACCAGGGATTTGGCGGCACCAAGGGGACCTGCCCCAGCAGGGCTCCCTCACTGATGGATGGTCCGCTTGGAAAGGGGTTGGACGTCCAGCCGTGCTGCACTGTGCACCACTCTCACATTTTCTTAGTGAAAGCGCCATCCCAGTCGGGATGGGAAGACCATCACCAACTGGAGTCTGGGAGGGGGGCGCAAACACAGCCACATGCTGGGCGTGCATCCTTGTACTGGGTGGGCTGATTCTGGCAGCCCAGTTCTGATTTGCTCTCACCATATGTGGTTTCCTCAAGGGGCCTGGTTTTTATCCAGGCTAATTTTCCCAGGGCTTGAGGCAACTCACTCCAGGAAGCCCTAATCGTGGCAGCATTCCACTGTGGGGCCCCTCTTTGGGGAGTGGTCCTCCTTTAGTGGAGAGATGTAATGGACAAGTTTCTCTTGTTTGTTACATTCCAGCTTGAATTCAGAAAATCTGAATCTGAGTCAGAGCACTTTTAAATTGTTTTTTTTCGTTTTAAAACGATTATTGTTTTGGTCGTTTTGGGTGCTGGGTTGTGCCTTGGCCAAGTCATAGATTAGGCTTGTGCAAGCTTAATCAATGACTCAGGTGAGGCACCTAAAGTGCTGTCTTTATATGGCGTGCATGCCCATTCCAAAGTTCACCTCTAATTTTTCACCCTAACATGTCTCTTTCCTGGGGAGCATTGTCTGTTGCTCCCCAGATGAGCTCTGGTTGGCGGGTAACTTTATCATCCAGAAAAAAATAAAGGTTGTTTTGGGGTTCACATATCTCGCTTACCTGTTGGTATTTTCCCTCATCAAGGAGTTTTTTGTGTAGGTTTGTTTTGTACCAATCCCCCCCAGAGGATTTGGCATAACCAACCTATACTAGGTGAATGTTTGAATGCTTGTCGGTGCCCCAAACCTCTCCCTACTCGGTTAGGCTGCTTTGGTTGACTTTCAGTGCACCAAAGTTATTTTCAATTATATGGCGGTTGGAACTGGGGTTTTTCAGATTGTTACATTATTCCAAAGTTGTTGTGCACTACATGCTGTTGATCCCCAGTTTGGTCTGAAAACAGTGGTCACTTGGGCCTGGTAGTCAAGGAACCAGTACCAGTGGGAGCTGGTGACTGATGGCCAACCCTGGATCTGAAGTGACTGTCAGTTTAATTTCCCTGTGGGCTCACCCACCCACCAGGGATTTGCCGGCACTGAGGAGATCTGCCCCAGCAGGGCTCCCTCACCCACAGATGGTCCGCTCAAAAAGGGGTTGGACGTCCAGCCAAGCTGCACCATGCACCCCTCTTTCATTTTCTTAGCAAAAGTGCCTTCCCAGTCGGGATGGGAAGACCATCACCAATGGGAGTCTGGGAGGGGGGTGCAACAAAGCCACATGCTGGGCGTGCACCTTGTGCCTGGTGAGCTGATTCCGGCAGCCCAGTCCAATTTTTCTCACCATTTGTCATTTCCTTGAGGGGCCTAGAGTTTATCTGGGCTAATTTTCCTAGGGCTTGAGGTAACTCGACCCAGGAAGCCCTCATCGAGTGGCCTTCCGCTGTGGGGCACCTCTTCAGGGAGGGGCCTTCCTTTAGTAGGGGGTGATGTAATGGACAAGTTTGTCTTGTTCGTTACATTCCAACTTGGTTTCAGAAAATCCAAATTCGAGTCTGAGTGCGTTTAAAATGTTTTCAAGTCATTTTAAAAAAATGATTTTTGTTTTGGTTGTTTTGGGCGCTGGCTTGTGCATCAATTGAGTCATTAATTAGGCTTGTGCGAGCCTAATCAATAACTCAGGTGTGGCCCCTGAAGTGCTGCCTTTATAAGGCGCTTTCCCATTCCAAAGTTCACTTTGGAATTTTCACCCTAGCATGTCCCTTTCCTGGGGAGCATTGTCAGTTGCTCCTCAGATGAGCTCTGGTCAGCAGGTCATTTTATCATCCATAATAAATAAAGGTTGCTTTGGGGTTTGCATACCTCACTTACCTGTTGGTCTTTTCCTTCGTCAAGGAGTTTTTTGTGTAGGTTGGTTTTGGACCAATCCCTTCAGAGGATTTGGCATAGCCAACCAACAGTAGGTGAATGTTTGAATGCTTGTCGGTGCCCCAAACCTCTCCCTACTCAGTTAGGCTGCTTCAGTTGCTGTCAATGCACCAAAGTATTTTCTAATCATATGGTGGTCGGAACTGGGGTTTTTCCGACCATTACAAATCAACTCAAGGAGGTAAGTTCCTCTATTTAAAGTTAAGCGCTGTCAGAAGAAACCTTGAAAAGCATCAAACAGCCCCAAGCTTGGCCGCAGAAAAATCATCTGCTTGTTTCACTACAAATCCCCCATAAAACTTACTAGCTGTTAATTCTCCGTTTGTCTTTTAAGTGGTTCAAGTGGAGGTAGTCGTTCATAAGGCTAAATTCTTGGTGATAATTAATACAGGCTTTTGGTTAGTCCTATATTCTCTAAACCTTTCCAAAGATAAAAATGGCTCCAGACTTGATTCTTGAGTCTGAATATTGAACAACAGGTATTCAGCTTACTAATGCGATAGGAGCCTATTCTGCTCTACCCTTCGTTTTGGGAAGTTATTAATTACTGCCCTCACTGTTGCGCTATAAAACATTAGCTATGTTTCGCTTAATTGAGTCCAATTGATGCGGGAGTTTAGCTTCATCATCAACTTCAAGGCAATTACCTATCCCTACTAGGATATTGGGTTCTTTTAATATTTGAGGTCCCTGTCAAAAACAAGGGAGCCTCCTAAAAAATAAGCATGTTTCCTCGAATACAATCCTCCATTTGCAAAATTGCGTACCAAATCTTATGGGAAAAAACTAAGTTATCCTCAGAGGCCGTGGATGCTGAAGAGGGGATCCCTCTGTATGCCCTTCATCCTAAAACAATACCCTCTTTCTCACAAGTTATTGTGGATTTGGGTCCATTATTCACATCCCACCTAACCAAGATTTGGAGCTAAGTGGCCACCCAAACCCTTCAATCAAAGAAGTGTTAACCTGCTATGGAATTTGGATCCTGTTTATGGAAAATCTATATCTATTCTATTAGGGAACTTAACAGATGAAACCATTCAAGTCCCTTGATATGCCCCTATTGCTTAAATAAAATTATGCCATATCAAAATTATCACTGATGTGAGTTGTTTTGGCTCATTACAAAATTTAGTGTTTGACCCCCTACCCACCATAGCTCTGGTTTAAAGTAGAATTGGTGACAATCTCAGGGCTAACGACTGACAGAACAGCAAAGAACTCCTTGAGGAGTATTGAAATATATTTTCCTCAGGCCCAAGTGATTATGAAAAAATGTTCAAAGTAATTCACAAAATTGAGACTGAGGCTCACCCTCCATTCAAATTTCGGCCATACAGAAAATCTAAAGTTGATGAAGCTCAAGTGGCCCTAGAGCTAAAGCAACTATTGGAAGCCAGGTTACTCATGCCTTCTAAAAGCCTGTTGGCTTCCTACTTTATTAATTTGGTAGAAGGATGGTGGTAACCGTGTTATCATAGATTATCACCGCCTCAATTCAATAACCAGAGAAGGCAGTTATTCATTACACCGTATAGATGACTCCTTAACTAGATGTTATGTTCCCACTATTTTTTTGCTATGGTCATTGCCAGCGGGTACTGGCAAGTTGTTTTATCACCAAAGGATTAGGAAAATGTGCCCTCATCTCAAGTGAAGGATTGTTTGAGCCCACAAAAAATGCCGCAGGGGTTATGTAACGCCCCTGCTACATTCCGACGCGCCATGGACGGACTTTTAGATGATATAAAACGTTCTTGTTTGTTGGTTTATCTCGCAAATATTACCGTTTTTACAAAAACATATACCAAACACATAGATCATCTCAGACAAGTTTTCCAGCGGTTAGGGAAAGCCTCATTTAAACTAAAGCCGTCAAAATACTCCTTTTTCAGTTGAAATGGATTTCTTAGGCCATAAGGTAGGTAAAGCTGGAATATCCCCGATGGACAACAAGGTCCTGGCCTTTTCCAACATGTCCCCCCTAAACCCCTACGAGATGTACAAGTTTTCTTAGGGATGGTGAGATAGTATTGCCAGTTCATCCCCCACTTTGCCAACACCTCCAGGCCTCTTTTATAATATTGATAAAAAGGAGAAAGGGGTACCCTTACAGTGGGGAAAGGAGCAACAGCAGGCCTTTGACCTCTTACATGTGTGTCTCTCCCACACCACAGTACTTATAAATCCCAACTTTGATAAACCCTTTCTCCTTTTTACCAATGCTAGCAATATAGCCATTGGAGTCATACAATCACAGCATGACAAAACTTAGTAGATCATCCTATCGCCTACTATAAAAAAACTCTAACTAGTGCTGAATGCAACTATAGAATTACAGAATGCAAATGATTGGTGGTACTATTAGCTATTAAACATTTCTGACCTTTTTTATATAAGGGAAAAATATCACCATATTCATGGATCACGCTTCCTTGTGATGGCTACAGCAAATGAAGGACCCCGATGGGAGGTTATCCCAATTAGTGTTAACACTTCAAAACTATGACTTTTCATTAATTATCAACCTGGGCTAATACCAAAATGTGAATTGCCTATCCTGGCTTCTCAAATAACTTTAACTGACCCTGAAGAGGATCAACTATACAATATACTAACTCAATCGCAATTATGGAAAGATGAATCCCCAACCATTCAAAATGAATTAGCAAAAAGATTGGAGAATCTTAAAGTCCAAAACGGCCAACTGTACAAACTTGTGTCCTAAAAGTGAATGCCCTATATACAAACTTTGGCTTGAACTGACACCATAATGGAGGGACATTGGCAAGTTGGCCATGAAGGAAATTTGGAAAACCTAAAAGTGGCTCAAGGCTCAATGCTTCTGGGTAAGGAATGCTTGTCTCAATCCAGGATATATTAGAGTCCTGAATGATATGTAAAAGTCAAGGCGGACCTAATCCCCAATCTCAACATCCTGTGATTCAACCTTGAAAACCCTTCCATACTATCAGAGTTTATGTTGTGGGACTTTTCCCTCGATCCTCTAATGGTCATCGGTTCCTCCTTCTAGCCATGGATCATTTAACTATGTGGATTAAAGCTGTATCACTACTATCTGCTTTGGAAAAAAGCTACCTCCACATTCTTATAAAATTGGATTATCATCCAGCATGGGTGCCCTAACATAAATCTCCCCAATAATAGTCAAAACTTCCAATCATTGCGGTGAATGATTTAGCTTAACTGATGGGATCCATCCAAGTAGTTTCCATTCCATACCATCCTGCAACCAATGGAATGGTAGAGCAGGCAAATGGTACCCTAAATGCCGCCCTCTGTAAAATGGCCACAACTGTCCCTCTTCACTGGCCTAATATCTTTCTAGTGCGATCCTGTCCTACAGAATAAGCTATTACCAAATAATTAAGATGTTGCCCTTCCAGGATTTGAATGGAAGAAATCATCAGTTTCCTTCTAAAGTGCAGGCCATGTTGTATCAAGCTTTAATTGTGCCCCAGAAGTTACCATGCGAAGCATTACCATTGAAATAATCTGAATCCAGGCTCTAGCTTCCAAGAACTTAGCTTCTACCAGTGGTAGAGAAACAAGTCAGTTTAATGACAAACATGAACCTCTGTACACCTTCTAGCCGGTTGACCTAGTCCTTATCTACCATTATTGTCCTGGAGGTCATGATAAAAAATTTGGCACCAACTGGTTGGGGCCCTACAAAGTTATTTATAGGCGAAGCAATGGACACTCAATTGTAGAGGTTGTTCAGAGTGCTGTGGTAAATCGTGTAGATAGTCTTTTTCTCCATCCATTTTCCCCCTACGCCAAGATCTAGAAGAGGGCGTTGTTAGAATTCCTACCCTAATCGGAGATTTGGATGAGGTAGATAATGGTAATTGAACCTGAGATGTCAAAGTAGCTGAAACTATTATTAGGGATAATCCCCAACGAATTTCCAGCCCTCTTGACATTAGGGACAATCCCCAACTAATGCGGTCACATATTGATCACTCAAAGCCCCCAAATATTGGGGCTCGAACTCAAAATATGTGGCAAGAATATTTAATTGACTGAGATGACTAAGCCTGCTGCAGAATCACCCAATTTGTAACAAATAAAGATTTTAGCTTGGACCGCTCGGAAATGAATTGAGTAAACTCCCTTGATCTCCCTTATAATTTTGATTCTAAGCAAATAAAGATCACCCTTTTTTGGCATTTTAAGTTAAATTGGCCTACTCTATTAATTTAGGTAAATTCTAATAGTTAGAGTATGTGACTCCAGGGTCGTTAACCTGAGAAAAGACTTTCCAGTCAAGGAAAGCATAACATTTAAATCCAGCACCCAGCGACTTCGAGTTTCCTGGCATATAATTAAAAGTCCAAGTGGTCTAAACCCTTGTTTCCAACAGACACCATTGAGCATCTGCGCGCTGTAGAGTGGCAATTAAAGCTACCTCATACCCCAGATTTCTGGCCAGGAAGCTGATTAGAAGAAATGGGAGGATAGTAAAGGACAGGAGTATTATGAAGTTAAATAGTTGAGTAAGGTGCAGCAGAACTATTTGCCACCCAAGTGGATAGCAAGAGTTAATTCACATTTACCAGAGTCTCAGAGGATTATTTCTCCTTGTCAAAAAGAGCTTCTAATGTTTTTGCCATGTTGCTGGTGAAAAAAGGTCAGGCTGCTTCCAGCTTAAAGCTAAGCCAAGCTTTTAAACTTACTCTGCCTTCCCCTTGCAGAAAAGCAAGTTATTGCCCTTGAATGGTGCCCCTGTTGCCCCCAGAGCTTGCAGCATTGAACGGGATTAGGACGTCTTCATTAACAAGTTGCCCCACTCAATATAATGTAAATATGCATGGCTTCTTCAAGAGATTTGAGCTTGCGGTTGAGGGGCATCAGATTTCCATAAGGCTAAGCTGCTGAGATCTAATCTATAGGTTGAAAGCGCTGACCAAGTTACCCGCTAGATGAGAGATAGTTCTGTTGCCTACCAAGAAGTTAAGAATACTATGCAAAGATTGTTTGGAGGCATAGAAAAATGTCATAACGAAAGGCTGAATTTTTAACAATGAGTTTCCAATAAACCGATACTCTGATGGCATTTTCTGATTGATTTACCTCAGAGGCGCATCTATTGGTAGTAGAGGGTGCGCTAACCTAGGCTGATGTGGGGATTACAATGACCTAAGCGATAAAGCCCCACTGCAAACTATTCAACGCTATGGTGCCCGTCTTGCAGGAGGATGTTCCCTTGCTTAAAATTGTCAATTATTTGTGTAAACTGGAATTAACTTTCAGCCTCCTAGACATGAACGGAAGCCTGAAATTGCCCCTGCGGGGCCCCCTATGAGTTAAGTGAACTGGCCTTCTTCAATTTTGATGAACAACCCCCAGCTGTCTTAGAACTATCAGCCTTGGCCTCATCTAAATTACAATCCTGCAGGCAACCCCCAGCCTGGTCCTTCTATTGATACTTGGGGACAGAACCTCTCTAGGTAACCTGCTACAAATGCAGTCATCTTTGGCATATTGTATTCTACTGCCCTACTTAGAAGCAAGTTCATATCATGCTGTCAGCCTCATTAGAGCAGGGAAAACACCAAGTGGAGTAGAGATGGGACCATCTAATTCCACTGGTTATACTACATCTGTCTCAACTGATTCATATGAGTTGTTTCTTCCAAGGGCCTCCAGTATGATGAAAAACTATTATCTTAGCACCTGGCCAACAACATGCATGTGTTGATGTAAGTCCCAGGGAACATCCTATGGGCGTTGATCGGGCCATTTTCCCTTTCCCAAGCAAGAAGGTACCAAAGAGGATGTCTGTACCCCTAGTTACTCAGGGTGATCTTACCCACGTGGTAGATGAGCGCTGGGTAACAGCTCTTCTGCTTCAGATCCCTCCCCAGTACTCACACTCACCTCAGCAGAACTGTTATGGGGAATTAGTGAAATCTGCACTGAGATCGCCAAAATGAAATCAATCAGAACAAATATGAGTGGCATTCAACATTATGTTTATATTTCAAGTGGTCAAAAAGGGATGAAGACTGATCTATCAGCCAGAATCCCTGACAGTTTCGATTCAGCCAACATGATGGTCAAAAAGATTACCCCCCTCCCAAAATTATCAGAGATTATCTCTGACAGGCAGGTAACAACATCGGGTACCATCAATGAGGGTTCAAAGCTCCCAGCCAGAAAATTGGGCGTTGCTCCTGATGCAACACTTCTGACCAACTGAATGGCCCTGTGACCAGGCATGGGCGGGTTGGGCGTCCCAAACCCGTTCCCAACCATATGGGCCCGCCCCTACATGGGGTAACCTGAGGTATTCCTGCTGCTTGTTGGGCAAAAATGTCATCATGCCAATCGTCAAAAATGTAGCTGAGCCTCAGATCAGACATTTGAGGTCAAACCAACAGCAACTTGGCCCACCGCCAAATTCCTTAATATCAGTTCCCAGTAAACTTATCTGCCCCATTCCTTAATTCTCTGGTTAGGTTGAAATTGAGGATCCCAATCCCAGCTTGTCCCCGCACCAATTAACCACTATTTAATCAGTAACAATGCACTGAGAAAATTGTTGGTCAATTTTCTTCCTATTCCTTTGCAATAAAACTTTGCCAACAAAAACCAACCAATTTTTTTAGTTGATTTCCTTCTGGCTGCATCCCCAATGGATTTTCTCTGGTGGCCCATCAGTCCATACACTGAATGGGCTCTATCAGTGCTCATGGTCACTATGTCCCCCACCGTCATAGATTGGATTCAGCGAGCTAGATACTTCTGGCAATTTAACCCAGCTGTTATGAACTTTCAACAACAATATAATGGGATCTTGTGGCCTTATGTCCACCATCTCCAAGCAAGGATCCATATCCTTGTCTCCACAGTCAAATTAACCTCATAAACCGGTGAACATATTGAAACTATCTCCTTGACTCCGCCCCTTTCAGTAAGTGTGGGATTCACCAATGGATGCCACAAATTTTTATCAAAGTGAGAAATTTACTTTTTTAATAAAAAGTAATAAATAACGCTTTGTTAAAGTTTTTATGTTTTTTATTATTTAAGCTGGGAAAAACCAAGAAAGGTCCTTTTTTCAATACTAGTATTTCCTATTTAAACTAGTTCAAATCCTGGGACCATGAGTATTTGGTGCTAAAGTGTTATAAAGCTGAGTCATCCAAATTAGGAAATATAGGCTTTTGGCCTTTCAGATCAAAGATAAATATTTTGTGGCAAAACTGACCTGTGTGGTAACAATTTAATAAATTGTATCCAAAACCGGCGAGTAAAATCCTCTCACCTAGGAGGTGGTCAGACTCATGTGGTAATGATTGGTTAATTTACATCCTATCATCGTTGAGTAAAATCTTCTCACCTCGGAGGTGGTCAGACTCATATAGTAATGATTTGTTAATTTGCACCCTATAACAGTCAAGTAAAATCTTCTCATCTTGGAGGTGATCAGACCTGTGTGGTAATGAACACCTCAAATTTGGCCAGGAAGTATGTCATGGTTGGATGACATCATAGTAGGAACTGATGCTAGAGATAAGGCTGGGCGACAAGAAGCCCAGAAGGTGAAACTTCAGGCTCTCCCTGACCTGAAGCACACCTTAGATCAATGCTGGGTGCAAGCCAAGCATGCCCAGGTTGATACTAAGGTGGTGCAAAATGCCCAGCCTCTGATTTCAGCTCAGGCACTAAAATGAACGATTTAAATTCTAAATGGAGATGGTTCAATTCGCTTGGTTGGAGAGCAAGGGTTTGAGTCTCACTCCAGCTATGAAATTTTAAGTTCAGGTAAAATATGGCTTCAATTGATTACTCTAGTAAAAGCACTTTCAGTGTATTTTACTAAAACGGATGGAAGCATCTGTTTATTGGAGCGTCAAGGCTTGGGTGCATTTCCGCAGAACCCAAATTTCCCCAGCACACTTTAAATATGGTTTTGCGACCAAAATCTTGTTGGTCGACTTTTCTTAAATAAAAATACCCGTTTTTATATTTTTACATATGGTTCCTTGAACTAACTTGTTGGCGGACCTATTTGGGAAGGTCTCCAACCATTTGGGCCACTATCATCTATCACAATTTACCAAAATTTCAGGTGCTCCCTTGGGCCGCCCAAGTCCCCTCCAGATCGAAGCACCCAAGACCCCTGACGCCAAGTTGCATTTGATTATGTACTCCCCTCTGGGGTCCACTCAAGCCGTGATATTCCTGTCTTACCTGGTACTTTATGTTGCGTTTTACACCTTGCCTGGGGTGCCTTCCTTCCCATTATTTTAATGGCTAGTTCCCTAGCAATGTGGGTTTGCATCCCACATCACCTTTCTGGGAACGAGAGTTACAGACACTCTCTTGACATTAGTCGACCATCCCTTCTATTATATGAGCATAAAAATTATCCGTGTGGGACTTCCAATATTAGTAAATTGGGTGTGCTGGCCATTTATCACTGCCACGATGGTGCTCACCACAGTTTTCTCATCAGGTTTTGTATTAATATGTCTCAGCGTTATTTTTGCAACTACCAATTGGGAAGTGTCCACCCTTCTTGCTTGCACCTGGTGGTCTTGGACCTTTCATGATCATCTTCTCAAAACCCTTTTGGGTAGTCTCCCCACCCCAACCCAGAAGGGGCTAGGTAATTGGGCCATCATCAGATTGAACCATATAAATATAAGAACCAAAAAGTCATGCGCGCTTCCTAAAATGAAGGAATCTTATCCTTCTAATCCTTTAACTCCTTCTAAATTTGGAACTGTACAGGGGTCTAGCCCCAAGAAGGAAGTAAAGATTTCAGATGATTCCACCGCGATGATGTCACCCATGGTCATCCCTATAAATAGCGCTTCTAAAACTAGCAATTTTTCCTTGAAACGTGAGATGCTTCCCACTGATTTCCTCCCCATCTCAGCGGAAATTGGGGACGTCGAAGGGTCCAAACCCAAATTTAACAAGAATAAATCTGTTGTTGTTTTTTCTCCCCAACACATTTCCGAGGTGCATGCCAAGGCATTGGCTCAGGGCTTGGGGGTGATGGCCCTGGATAATGAGGTGCACCAAACCTTTGGAACGAGGGGGGTTCGTTCAAACCGAAAAATGCATTTTATAACGTGAGCAATTTATCCAAAAAAGAACCTTTTATCTGCTCATATGGTCTGGATGAGGACTCCATTCCAGTCTACCAGATTACTCCTGAGAACCCTCGTTTGACCCCTACCATGATTAGGAGTTCTCAGGAAGTGGAAAAAGGATTTCGTCATAAATATAAAGATGTATATGCAACTGCAGAAGGTGTGGTGGGATATGTGGCCTCTTTAGTAAGAGTGTCCCACTACCCCTCACCCTTCTATGATTCCAAAACATACCCTGATGGCTTGTTGAGACCGGAGGAAGAATTTTCAGGTGAAATGATGGTATTTTCTGCATTAGATAAATCCCATTCTGGATACTTCTTGTTTACTGATACTCTTACTTCCTCTTATGGAAAGTTCAGCACAACTTTTTGGTGGATACTGGTGCCTCAAATAATTTTATTGACCAAAACCTCGCTGACTACTTGAGTTGAGTTACTCACCCGGTGGTATGATTAGAGGTGGGGCTTCTCAAGGTATCCCCACACTGAACGTCAGAGGGTCAGTCAATTTTCAGGTAGGTTCTTATCTATTGTTGGATCAGTTTCAAGCTATCAGAAACCTCTTGTTTCCCATCATTTTGGGTGTTGAGTGGTGGCGAAAGTTTGACGTCAAAACTAATTTGAAAGTAAACACGTTATCCATGTTTTTAACAAACGGTCACCAGATGATTGTTCCTCTGTCTGAGGATAACGCCCCAGGCAAATTATCCCATTGGCCCAATGTTCCCAGTTCATATCTGGCCCCTTTGCTGAAGCCCACTGTGGAACTTTCCTTACCTTCCTGTTTGGAGGAGTTGGCATCTTCTTTTGATGCAGCTTCAGCTAATACGCTACCAGAACATTCTGAGTTTGATTGTGAATTTGAACTCACTGTCGATCTGGTGCATATTTCTTCCCCCATATACCCATTGACTGTCTGGGAGGAAGAGGCGTTAGATGTATGGATGAAGGAGCAGTTGGCTAAAGGGGCCATCTTTCAGCGTTCCTCCCCTGTTTGTGCCCCACTGCTCTTTGTGGAGAAGGCTGATGGAACTTTACGCCCATGTGTCAATTATGGAAACTTAAACAATGTGACTGTAACCGACCTCCATCCCATCCCTTTGGATTCTCAGATTAGGCGCTATGTGGAGAAGGCGAAGGTCTTCTCCAAGCTGGACTACCTCAATTCCTTCAATAAAATCCGGATAAAGAAGGGCCAGGAGTGGTTGACTGCATTCCGCACCAGAAAAGAAATTTTCCAGTTCCAGGTTATGCCATTTGGGCTTAAGAATTCCCCTGCCCTCTTTCAACGCCGCATTGATGCTGCATTGGGAGACTTGTTGGGGGTATGTGCGATTGCCTACATGGATGACATTCTGGTGTTTTTCCCCGATCATGAGACACATGCAGTACACCTTTGACAAGTAGTGGAGAGATTGAGGGCCGCTTGCCTTACCCTCAAGATTAGTAAATGCGAATTCTTCAAGTCCCAGGTTACTTTTTTGGGTAACGTCCTTTTTGACCAGGACCATATGATAACTCCAGACAAGGAGAAGGCTATTCGTGAGTGGCCTACCCCCACCTCTGTCAAGGAACTGAGAAGCTTTTTGGGAACGTGTACGTTCCTCAAGAAGTTCACACCCAATCTCGCTGAGGTGGCAGCTCCCTTATATAAGGCTAGCGGGGCCAAGGTGCTTCAGTGGTCCACTATTTTGGAGGATGCTTTCCAGGATGTGAAGTGCACCTTGTATCCACATCCATCCTTCGCCATGTTGACCCTGCGAAGGAGTTCACTATGTCCTCAGATGCTTCCAACTTCGCCATTGCGGCTGCCCTGTTACAGGTGGGTGAAGATGGGTCTGAGCATCCCGTGTGATATTTTTCTAGAAAAATGTCTCTGCATGAGTTAAACTACGCCGTATATGACAAGGGGTTATTAGCAGTGGTGGAGGCGCTGATTTATTGGCGTCACCATTTACATGTCTCTTCCCAACCATTCCAGGTATGCACAGACCACCGAGCCATGTTATACTACTGTGCTCCACATGTTCTAACACCACGCCAGACCCGTTGGCATGAGACCCTTGCCCTCTTCACATTTTCCTATGAGTTCACCAAGGGTAAGGAGAATGGTTTGGCGGATACGTTGAGCCACAACCCTGCTTTGGCTCCCAATCCAAAGGAGGTAGAGATTTACAACACCCAGTTGATGATTCCACAGAGTATGATTCTGCCTAAACTTCCCAAGTCCACGGTACATACACCAGCGCTCATGCCATTAGAAAATGCAGCAGGATATAGCATGTTTAGCTAGTTCTTTCTTAGCCGTTATCAGCTGAATATGCTGTTGTTCTCACTAAAAGCGCTCTGAATCAGGAGGAATTATCCAGGGGTTATCACATGAGGGTGAGATGGTGTGGTTTCAGGGGCGCCTATGGGTTCCTGCGGGACCACTACGCCTGGAGATCATCCAGGACCATCATGATGGAATCACCGTTGATTATCCAGGAAAAGCAAAGACCTTGGAGTTAATACGACGTACTTACAATTGTAAGTGCTTGCCTGTTCAGGTAGGGCGGTACTGTAAAGAGTGCCTGATATGCAATCAAATGAAAACCAATTGGCAACCCTTAGCAGGGTTGCTGGTACCAGTCCAAAAGGCTGAAGGGCCATGGACTTCCCTATCAGTGGATTTCATTGTGGAGTTACCCATTTCAGATGGGTATGATGCAATCATGGTGGTGGTGGACCGCTTTACAAAGTTCGCCCACTTTATTCCTTGCAGAACAACGATAATTGCTGCTGAATTGGCCAGGCTCTTCGTCACCCAGGTATTTGGCTTCATGGGGTTCCTCAAGAAATTATCAGTGACTGGGGACTCCAGTTCACCTCCGTCTTTTGGGAAAAGTTGTGTAAAACTCTTCAGATCTGCCCCTGCCGTTCAATTGCTTACCACCCCCAATCAGATGGGCAGACTGAGCGAGTAAACCAGTGTTTGGAACAATTTCTGCGTTGTTAAACCACCGCAGACCATTCAGATTAGTTCCTCACCTTCCTATGGCCCAGTTTAGCTACAACAACACTTTGCATTTATCAATAGGGTGTTCACCTTTTTTTGCTGTCCCACGGCTTTAACCCTGCTTTTAACATGGAGCCCAGCTGTGGTTCCAAAGTGGAAGCGGTGCTGGACTTTGCTAAGACTCCTAAGATGGTCCATCAAAGGGTGTCCACAAGTTTGGAGGCGGCTATGCTCGTGTATAAGGAGAATGCTGATGGAAAGCGCTGAGTGGGTCCCATATGCAAGGAAGGGGATCTCGTGATGCTTTATGTTCGCAACATCCCTATCAAGTAGCCATGCAAGAAATTGGGTTCAAAGAGGATTGGTCCTTACCATGTAGTTAGAAAGGTGGGACATGCCTCATACCAGTTGGATATTCCCTCCGCGTTTTGGATTTTCTCCATCCTTCATGAAAGCAAGTTGACCCTGTTTGAGGGCCCTCCTCCTGTGACTCCTGAGGCTTATGTTGTGGATGGGGCACCAGAATGGGAAGTGGAGGAAATAGTAGCCTCCCGCTGGGTTAAGCGACGCCCGGAGTACTTGGTATCTTGGAAAGGGTTTGACGCAGCAGAGAACAGTTGGGTGCCAGCATGGGATTGTGTACATGCCTAAGACCTGATCAAATCTTTTCATAATCGTTTCCCTGAGGCTGCAGAATCTAGCCTAAGCCAGCCGTTGCTGCTATGAAGTTGCCGCCAGCACATAAGAGCTTCTCCTTAGCAAACGCCCCTGGAGGGGGTGGAGCCCAAGAAGGAGGAGAGGGTAATGTCATGGTTGGATGACATCATAGTAAGAACTGATGCTAGAGATAAGGCTGGGTGACAGGAAGCCCAGAAGATGAAACTTCAGGCTCTCCCTGACCTGAAGCACACCTTAGATCAACGCTGGGTGCAAGCCAAGCATGCCCAGGTTGATACTAAGGGGGTGCAAAACGCCCAGCCTCTGATTTCAGCTCAGGCACTAAAACGAACAAATTACGTTTTAAATGGAGATGGTTCAATTCGCTTGGTTGGAGAGCTAGGGTTCGAGTCCCACTCCAGCTATGAAATTTTAAAGTCCAGGTAAAATATGGCTTCAATCGATTACTCGAGTAAAGGCACTTTTGGTGTATTTTACTAAAACGGGTGGAAGCATCTGTTTATTAAAGCATCAAGGCTTGGGCGCATTTCCGCAGAACCCAAATTTCCCCAGCATACTTTAAATATGGTTTTGCGACCAATATTCCTTGTTGTCAACTTTTCTTAAATAAAAATACCCATTTTTTACGTTTTTACATATGGTTTCTTGGGCTAACTTGGTGGCGGACCTCTTTGGGAAGGTCTCCAACCATGTGGGCCACTACCATCTATCACAATTTACCAAAATCCCAGGTGCTCCCTTGGGCCGCCCAAGTCCCCTCCAGATCGAAGCACCCAAGACCCCTGACGCCAAGTTGCATTTGATTATGTACTCCCCTCTGGGGTCCACTCAAGCCGTGATATTCCTGTCTTACCTGGTACTTTATGTTGCGTTTTACATCCTTGCCTGGGGTGCCTTACTTCCCATTATTTTAACAGCTAGTTCCCTAGAAATGTGAGTTTGCATACCACATCACCTTTCTAAGAATGAGAGAGTTACAGACACTCTCTTGACAAAGTAAGAGTAATCCTATTATTAGTTCTTACCTTATTAAGCCAATTTTGGTTATAAACCATATTTTTATAATATTAGGATTCCACCTAGAATCCGCCAAGGTCTTTTCGCCGTTGGTTCTCATATCATGATAACCACAATATTATTTGAAGATTGGGCAGGAGATGGGCCAATCATGGTAACAGATTTGGGATCACTCGTACCTCCAACATTCTTTTTCTTAAGTTGAGAAGGAGATTGTCTGACATTGCCCCCCTCAAGAATGTTGGGAGGGGTGTAAGTTCATAGGAAGCGGCCATGTACCCAGTTTATGATAATTTCAGTAGCCAAAGTCTTTATATAATACTCATTTCTTCTCTTATACATGATGGTAAATGGCCCCTCCCAGATTGATCCAAGTTTGCCACTACGTGGAGTTATGCGATTGTGTTAATATAAAACCATATTCAACACTTGGAAAGAAGGTAGAGGAGCTTAGAGCTCATTGGCAGCTTGGCCATCTTTAGTAACCGTTTTAGCTAGGTTGGTCATAGCCTCTGATTGAAGCTGAATAGTGCGGTTAGCTAACCTTTGCATGGCTTTCTCAGGCTCCTCTTCCTAGAGAAGAAATCCTTAGCTATAAGAGCAGGTATGCCCTGTTCCCTGCCATACAAAACTCGGAAAGGTGACATTTTCTAAATACAATGATAGCTAATTTAATAAGCCATAAGAGCGCTAGGGTTATTTTGATCCAAATGAAGGGGATCAGACGAAGCCACTTTCCATAAGATAGAAACCAAAGTACCATTGGCTCGCTCCACTGTACCATTGGTTGATGGGTTATATGGAGCTGAGAATAGTTGCTGGGCTCCCATGGAAGCAGCTAAGATTTTGGCTACTCTGGATATAGAAATTTTCCCGTTATCACAGAGTAGTACTTGAGGGCACCTGTGTCAAGTGAAAATATTTTGATGAAGAAAGGTGGCAGTGGCCTTAGCAGTTTGGGCTGGCAACGCCACAGCTTCAACCCACTTCGTGAAGTGGTCAATGACTACCAAAATATATCTGTTTCCACCTGTGGTTTGAGGAAGCGGCCCTACTACGTCCAAGCTCATGGTATGGAATGGCTGTTGCGGGGTAGTCAGCTGATATTGATATCTAGTTTTGAGCTGAGACTGCTTCTTACATGCAAGGCAAGCATCTAAGACTTCGATGATGGCTTCCCTGATTCCCACCCAAAAATATTGATCCTTTATCCGCTCATAGGTTTTCTTTACTCCTCCATGGCCTAAAGTTGAATGAGCTTCCAGGACAACAGGTACACATTCCGAGGGTCTTAGGTAAGGCAACCACTTCGCCCCACTTTCTTGTACAACTTCCCACTTTCTATTTTAGTGTTATGGGAGTGCCAGGCCAACATCCTCTGTACAGGCTCATCCTCATCTTCTTATTCGTTTGGGGTCATTGAAAGATCATACCGCCGCTCTGCTTCACTGTTATTTAAGTGGAGGATGAGCAGCTGAGTTAACCCATCAACATTTATATGGCAGGTTCCAGCGCAGTGCTTGATCTTTATATCATAATGCTGGAGCTTTAGAGCCTAGCGAGCTAACCGCCCCATAGGATCCTTCATGTTTTGCAACCATTTTAAAGATGCGTGGTCCATAATCACAGTGAAAGAGGTCTCATACAAGAAAGGGCGGTAATGCTTCACTGCTAGTAGAGCGGCAAGACACTCCTTCTTGGTAACACTATAGTTGCATTCTGCCTTTGATAGCATCTTACTAAAGTACGAGACAGGATGATATACCCCTTTTTCATCTAATTGGGCTAGGATGGCCCCAACGGCATAGTCTGAAGCATCTGTAAACAAGAGAAACGGTTTTCCATAATCTGGATGCCTTAGGATAGGACTTTTTTGTAGCAGCAACTTCATTGTTTCATAGGCAGCCTTCTGTTCCGTGCCCCTTTGAAAAGGAATATTCTTTTTTAGTAACTGAACAAGGGGCTCGCTGATCTGGGCAAATTTAGGGATAAATTGATGGTAATACCCCATCATCCCTAAAAATACCTGTATATCCCATAGGTTTTTTGGGGGTGGCATTCTGGAAATCGCTTCCACCTTATCTTGTATGGGTTGGATACCCTCTCGAGAAATAGTATGTCCAAGAAAGTTTAATTTTTTTGGAAAAAGGTACACTTTGAAGGTTTTAATTTGATAGTTTAGCGTAATAAACATTGGAATACCTCCTTCAAATGATCAAGGTGTTTGTTAAAGGCCTTTGAGAATACGGTAATGTCATCAAGGTAGACAATAATACAGGTTAACTTAAGATCCTGCAAAATGTGATCCATCACACGCTGGAAAGAGGCAGGTGCATTGCACAACCCTTGAGGTAATCGCGTGGGTTGGAAAAGACCTTAACTGCATATCAACACGCATTTCTCTTGTCCTTGAGGAGATAGATCCATTTGCAAATAACCACTGGCCAAGTCCATGGCAGAGAAAAAGTTTGAGCCGTGAAATTTGGTCCAGGGCATCATCAATGCGTGGAATAGGATAGCTATCCTTTTTTGTAAGATTTTTTAACCTGCGATAGTCCATAACTATCCAATAACCTCCATTTTTCTTCTTTATTAGCAAAAGGGGAGAGGACCAAGGGCTTTGCGAAGGAACTAATAACCCCGCGTCTAATAACTGCATGAGTTTCATCCTCATTTGTTGTTCCTCCACCTTTGACTTGCAATAAGGTTTTGACCTAATGAAATGGGCATCACCCACATCGATGGAATGGCACCAGTCCTTCATGTGGCCATAATCATTGTCCAACTTCAAAAATATATCACTATACTCATCTAGGAGAATATGCACTTTCTCTAACTCATCTGAAGTCAGCTCTTCTGAGATATGGACATTTGATAAGGTACATACCAGGTTATCTGCGGGCAGGCCTAAATCAGCCATTGAGCCAACGGAGTGGATTTGTTCAACTTCCTCCACATGGAGTAAAAACCTTTGGCCCACCTCCTGATGCTTTCTTACAATTATGTCCTTTTTAGTGAGGTTTCCCAACATTAGAGTAACAGGCCTCTGATAGGCTGGGTCTAAAACACCAGGCAATACCTGAGGCTCAAAAGGGTTAACTCCATCAATTCCTAAGAGATGTAATAAGCAGTGGCGTGGGATTTGAAGCGTGATTTTCGTGTCAACCACTCGTTGTTCACCCGGCTTAATCACCACCTCATCTGCCGCATAAAATGGAATACCATCGCTAGCCTCCACTGAATTGGGCAATTTCTTAGTGTTGTGCCCAGAGGTGGTATAATGTATTGGTAAAGTGGAAAGCGGGTACTCTACCATGCAAGTGTATTCTTTCTTGATGAGTTCTTTGTTGGATAAGACTAATGGAACTTCGTAGTTCATTAAAGATAGGTTCCTTGCTTCATGTTGATGATGCCTTCATACTTGATCATAAACTGAGTACCTATGAGCATATTTTAAGCATTATTATCTAAGGCCACAGCGGGGGCCAATAGGATAAGCTTCCCAACGTGTATAGGAAGAGAGGAATAAGCGCCAAGGCCACGGGTGTTTTTTGGGCCTGCAGTTCCAAAGTCCTTGATATAATCCAAATCAGGCATTAATTTAAACTTTTTCATCAGACGAGATGAGATTACATTCACTAGAGAACCTGTATCCAAGATAGACATCACCAGGACTTTGTGGCCAACTACTTCAACCTTTGTAAGTGTGCTTCCAAAGTTGGCTGACAGCGGCAAGACCTCCTTGAGATGAAAAGTAGAGGTTAATTTGTGTGCGGTCTCAGGGTGAGTCTCCAGAATAGACTGCATGGTATGCCCTTGCTGTAAAGGGCGAATTTAGCTCGATAGGAGCTGATCAGAATCGCTGGCTGTGTTAATAATTGCCATACAACCTATAATTTGGTGGAGGTAGGTATCCTCAGGTATGGTGGTTTCATCTACTACTTCAGCGTTTAGGCGATCAGGGACCTTCACCTCCGCGGGAGCTCCAAATAAATAGTACCCTACATCATTGTACCCCCCTCAGAGTCGGCCCCAGCGGTATTCTCTACCATGGGCAAGGCTGCAATTGAAGTAGGGGAGAAAGCCACAAGAGGTTGAGTAATTAGCTTTGCTTGAACCGGCATTTTCACAACCCCAGTAGTTCTGGAGGATATACCCTTAGGGCGCGCACTTGTTGGCTGAGCTGAAGGGGAAACCACATTAGGGATCTCCAATTTACATAAATGAGAGATGTCCGTTTAAGTTGCACTGAAGAAGCAGGTTTTTCAGGGAGAATAGGCACAGGTGGCCTCACTTCCAACGGTTCAATAGGCCGCAGCTCACCTAAAGGAATATGGGCAACGTCTAACAAAGCCTCTTTTATATCACGGAAGGTTGTAAAGTGGCGTTTCACTGATATGATATGCCTGGTGAGAGAGGGTTGTGAAGCTACCGTGTTAATATGGCGGCAATAGCATCATCCAGGGTAAGCAGGTTAGACTTAGCCAGCCTTTGAGCAGTGAGATAGAAACGCTCAGAAAAACTAATGAGGGTTTCACCCCCATACATGGCAAGGTCCATGAAAGCCTGTTTTTCCCTTTATAAGCTCTGCTTAGATCCAAATTCAGCCAAGAGGGCCTTCTTAACATCTGCCAGGTGTGCTGAGGATCCAGGTGAGGAACGATCAACTCTTGGGCTTTGCAGCTTAAACAGGGAAGAATGTACTGAACTTTTTGTTTATCAAGTGGCGCCATCCATCGCAGCTTCATAAACGTACAAAAAGGAAGCAATGCTCCCTTCACCTGGGGTGTATCTGTCCTTTATAATAAATTTGAACGGCCATTACTCTAGCTTTTTGAGACGGGAGAAAGAGCTGGCTAGTTGCTTCTCAAGAGCAATTAATCATGATTCAGAAGGGCTGCTCACGTTTATAGCCTCCATTGCTTTAGTACTTTATCTAGGTATTCAGGGTAAGCCCCTGTAGCAAGTACCAGTTTGTGGGATCCACCAATGGATGCCACAAATTTTTTATTAAAGTGAAGAAATTTACTTTTTTCAATAAAAGTAATAAATAACGCTTTGTTAAATTTTTTATGTTTTTTATTATTTAAGCCGGGCAAGACCAAGAAAGGTCCTTTTTTCAATACTAGTATTTCCTATTTAAACTAGTTCAGATCCTGGGACCAAGGGTATCAGGGGCTAAAGTATTATAAAGCTGAGTCATCCAAATTAGGACAAAGCTTTTGGCCTATCAGATTGAAGATAAATATTTTGAGGCAAAACTGACCCATGTGTTAACAATTTGATAAATTGTATCCAATCACCAGCGAGAAAAATCTTCTCACCTCGGAGGTGGTCAGACTTGCATGGTAATGATTGGTTAATTTGCATTCTATCATTGTTGGGTAAAATCTTCTCACCTCGGAGGTGATCAGACCCATGTGGTAACAAACAACTTGAATTCAGCTGAGAAGTTGGAGCAATCTTATTATTAATTCTTACTTTATTAAGCCAATTTTGGTTATAAACCATATTTTTTGATAGTTAGGATTCCACCGAGAATCTGCCCAGGTCTTTTTGCCATTGGTTCTCATATTGTTGATAACCACAATATTATTCAAAGATCAGTGTAAGTCTCAGGGAGTGTCCTTTGGCTCTCAATTGAGCTATCTTTCCATTCCCAAGTAAGAAAACACTGAAGAGGATGGCAGTACCCCTCATCACCCAAGGCGATCTTACTCACATAGTTGACAAGCGATGGGTGACAGCTTGCCCGCTTCAGATCCCTCCCCCAATTCTCTCACTCACCTCAGCAGAACTGTTTCAGGGAATTAGTGAAATCTGTGCTGAGCTTGTTGAACTGAAATTAGTCAGATCCAATTCAGGTGGCAAATGGGCTGATGGCCAAAACTCAGATGGTTTTAAAAGCATGAATAATGAAATATCAGCCAGATCACCTGACAGTTCTGATTTAACCCCAAAATCAGCAGAACAAATATTGGGCACCATCGCTGAGAGTTCAAAACCTTCCGATAGTAATTCAGGCGTTGCGCCTGATGGGCCTCTATCAACTGAACGAATGGTTAATCAACTGAACGCGGGCAGGTTGGCAACCCTGAACCTGTTATCAACCAAATGGTCCCATCCTTATATTGGATGGCCTTGGGGGATTCCCGTCGCTCGTCAGGCCAAACTCAATCATGTTAGCCATCAGAAATGTAATTGATCTCTGGTCCAGATGTTTGAGGTCGAACTGACAGAGTCTCAGCCTGCTGCCAAATTTTGCGATGACGGTTCCTAAAGAATAAACCCCCTCTACCATCTAATTCGCTAGTTAGGCCAAATTTTTGGACCCTGACCACGTTTTCAACAATTGACCACTATTTAATCAGTTGCAAGGCACTGAGAATATTGTTGGTCGATTTTTCTTACTTTATTTCCCAAATAAAAATAGTTATTGAAAAATCCCAAAATTTCATCTCCCTCCTTTCAACCACATTCCATATAATGTTTGCCTGGTGGTCCGCCGCTCTGCACTCTGGGTGGGCCTTACCAATTCTCTTGGTTACCATTATTCCCTCTATCGCCAATTGGACTTGACAAGTCCAATATTTTTGGCTCTATAACCCAGTTCTCATGACCTTTCGGCAGCAATATACAGGGATTTTATGGCCCTATGTTCGCCAACTATGATAGAAAATTCACCTCTCTTTTACCCCCAACAAAATGGTCCTAACAACCAAGAATCTTGCAGAAACTATCCCAGTAGTTTCCACCCCTGTTAGCAGAACCGCTGGGTCCGAAATCTATTCAGTATGGTTTGCTGTTGGGATACTCCTAGCCCTGACACTCCACCACCATTTTGTGGTATCCTTTTCCTAGCTCCATATCAAGTCGTATGGTCATCAATGCCTCTAGCATTCTGGCTTGCTTTCTGGATGCTTACGCACCCTGACTGGCAGGCCAGTCTAAACTTCTTCTGCCATTTCCATGACAATCAGGCAGGAGATGGGCCAATCATGGTATCAGATCCAGGAGCACTCGTACCTCCAACATTCTTTTTATAAGTTGAGAAGGAGCTTGTCTGACAGTAAGACCTCTAGGGTCTGGGGTGGGCTCATTATGGCTTGTTCTTAGGATCATATTCACTGTTGTTCTACACCAACAATTTGTTGTTTCCCAATGCCCAGATCCATACAAAATCTATCAGTCAGCAATGCCTCTGGCATTCTGGCTTGCTTTTTGGGTGCTTATGCACCCCAACTGCAGGCTGGTCTAAACTTCTTCTGCCATTTCCATGACATAGTCGACCAACCATTGTTTCAAGCCACTTCTGCCCTGCTCTTCGAGGTGGGTGCTTCAGTGGTTACCCTTTACCAAATGAATGTGCAATCAGTAGCCTGCCTTTAGTTGTTTGTTTGGTCACTGACCAATTTCAGGAATATTATCCGCTCTACTTTGGAGAATCTTCTTCAGACCGCCCAAGCTGCGCGGATTGATGCTCCTTCCCCTCCCACTTTCCCAGAAGTAAGCTCAAGTGTTCCTTCCTGGGAGATCGCCAATCAAGTTCTTGACGCCCTCACTGAGGTGCAAATGCGTTCAGCAATTGCGCTTAATCACACCTCCGCATTATCTCATGCCCAGCAAGGGCTCACGTTGTTAGACGCTGTAGAAGGGGACGCCCGCCTCTGGGTTACAGGCCTTCTGCGCTCTTCCTCACAAGCAGGAGACCCCACTCCACTGATAGCTGTCATGTCAGCTGCCTTGAAACCCCTGTGTCACACTCAGACCACCTATTCAGATTGCTTTACTCTTGGGCTGAAGCCCCTAGCTTGGCTTCTTTGATTTCTACCTTCTGTGAACTGGCTTCTATGCTGGGTCTCTCTATCAATATGCTTCAGGAAGTCTTTAGTTCAGGCTTGGATTCAGTTTCTGCTCATCATGAGGTCTGGTCCACCGTCCAAGAAACAGTAGATCAAATCTGTGCCACCGCGACTACTATTAATGCCTTCCCTCGCCATGCTTCCCATTATAAGAAGGGAAATTTTATGATAGGATTACAAAATGAAGATGCGGATGAAGTGTCTACCTTTGAACCAGCAGCAGATCCAGTTGCCGATCCTGTCACAACTCCTATGTCCAAGTTGGCTGACACAGAGTCACCTATCAACAATTCCATGAAAACCTAGATAAAGGAATCTGGATCTCTCACCCTCGTACTTACAATCTTTGCTCCTGCAAAAGCCCCCAACCTTACCCCCAATATGCCAGTTATTTCTTCAGTCGCAACAGAAATTGGTTGAATATTCCAATAAACAAAAGTTTGCTTATTTCTTATTGACTATGAAGATTATTGTTGGGTCGCACCTTGTCTCCACCAAGGCCCTGGTGGACACCGGAGCTGTGGGGAACTTCATGAGTGTCAAGTTGGCCCAACAAATAACTAGAAATAGGATGCGGGTCCCTCAGTGATGTTGGCCTCATCTGCCTCCCAGACCTCATATCTCGTCCATCAGCTAGTACCTTTTTTAATCCACCAGTTTAGCTTCTGTGATCGTTTTTCTGCTCTGCCAAACTTGGTGTTTCAGGTGATCTTAGGTGTGGGATAATGGCGCCAACAACATGTCAAGATTCACTTGGAGTCTAATATGTTATCATTTACCAATGATCAACTAGAGGGTGAATTCCATATGATTGACACTCTTAAGAAAACACAAGGCCGCAGTTCTATTACTTCCCTTGTCACTTCTGCGGCATACCAGCTGATTTTCCTGAGAGCTTAATGCATTATAAAAGTATCTTTGACTCAGAATAGGAGAATTGTCTGCCTCATCACACTAGGCTCAACTGTGGATTTCGAACAACTGTGAAGTTGGTGAATATCAACTGTCCGTTGTATCCCCATACAGCGGAGGAAGAGATTGCGCTCAACACCTGGTTGGATAATATGCTGAAAAAATGGTGGTTACTCAAGGAGACCTCGCCAGTCAAGTCCCCATCATCTTCTCCAAAAAAGTTGATGGTTCCCTACATCACTGTGTGGATTATGGCCACTTAAACAAAGTAACAGTTTCTGATCCCTACCCCTTGCCTCTGGAGCAGACAATCAGCCAGGCAATCGCTAAATCCTGTGTGTTCTCTAAGCTGGATCTGGTGAAAGCTTTTATCCAAATTCTGACAATGAAAGGGCAAGAATGGTTAACAGCGATCTGGATGAAGCGCGGCATTTTCCAATTCTGTGTAATGCCCTTTGGGCTGAATAATGCTCCCACTATGTTTCAACTCATGATCGACAATGTACTGGGTGAAATCCGCTTTACCTGCGCAGTTTCATACATTGATGACATTCTGGTTCACTCCCTAACTCCTGAACAACATGCTACTGACTTGGAAGCAGTTGTGGCTACCTTGCATAAGGCAGGCTTGTTTGTTAAGCCTTCCAAGTGCAAGTTCTATAAGGAGGAGGTTACCTTCCTTGGGAACCTCATCCTTAAATATGGTTACGCAATACCTCCCAATAAGTTGGACGTGATCCAAGAATGGCCAACCCTGACTGACCAGAAACAATAATGGAGTTTCTTGGGAAACATCATTTTTTTAAAAAAATTTCCCCAGCACTTTCCCAGCTGGCTGTTCTGCTCCACCCCCTTACAAGGAAAAATGTACCATTTTGCTGGTCACCTAAATGCCAACAGGCATTTGAATTGATTAAAGAGGTGTTCATGTCCCCTCCCATTTTGAAACACGCTGATCCCTCCAAGCCATATATTGTTTCATGTGACGCCTTGTCAGTAGCAGTGTGAACAATGTTGCTCCAGGTGCACAATGGCTTGGAACACCTGGTCACCTATTTTTCCTGGAAGTTCACCTCTATGGAGCAATCTTGGGCCATTTACAACAAGGAGTTGGCAGCCGTTGCATGGGCATTAACTCATTGGAGGTATCTGTTTCAAGGTGCTCAGCATGAGTTAACAGTCCGCATGGATCACCAGGCTCATTTGTACTTTTGTTACCCCAAAATTGGCGCATTGGTAAGCCCAAACCTATAGGAACCTGTGCAGTTTTAACTTCAAATATAAATTTGTAAAAGGTGCGCTCAACTTACTTCCCAATTATCTCAGATGCAGCCCTGCCCTCTGTTCCTCGGACCCAGATGAAGTGGATCTCATTACCATGATTCTGCTGCCCAAATCCTGTCAATTCTCCTCCCTGTCATTTTGTCCGTCGCTTTGGCTCCTGATGCCACGCTAGTTGCTCAGGTCTTAGCCATTCAATTGGCCTGCCCTGAGGGTGTGGAGTTGGATGAGCAGTTGGATCATCCGAGTCATAAACACTCCCTATATTCCTTGAAAGAGGGGCTCGTTTATTTTTGGTCTCACATCTGGGCCCCACCTCCTTCTGAACCGAGGTATTCTGTGCACGTCATGATCCCCCACTCTCAGTCATCCCAGCAACAAGAAATGCATCATCTTGATCAAGTGGAACTACAGATGGGCAGGTTTGAAAAAGAAGTTCCATCCTGGATTGTTGATTTCATTACTTGTGCCAGGGCTAAGTCAGACCACTCCAGTAAAAACAGTCTTTTGCACCCCTTACAGCAGGCGGAGGGTCCATGGACATTGGTGTCTGTGGACTTTATTATCAAACTTTCAGCTCTAATGGGTTCACAGTGGTGATGGTGGTGGTGGATCGTTTCGCAAAATTTTCCCTCTTTATACCTTGTACTTCCACAATTACGTCAGAGGAAACCGCCCATCTTTTTATATGCCATATGTTTTCGATGTTTGGTCTCCCCCAGGAGATCATCAGTGAATGTGGCTCAAAGTTCATCGTGTGGTTTTGGAGTGAACTCTTATCTATCCTAAAAATATCCCCCTGTCATTACATTTTGTACCATCCCCAGTCTGATGGACAGACCAAGTGAGTTAACCAAGTCCTTGAACAGTACCTGCGTTGCTATGCTGCAGCTGAGCAGGACACCTGGGCTGATGATCTTCCTCTCACTCAATTCGCTTATAATAATGGGACTCACACGTCCATGGGGTTTTCTCCCTATGAAGCAACGTTGGGTTATAATCTGTGACGGTTGAGGTCTATCCTCAGCATCACATTGCCCTGATCTTTGGTAAGACAGGGCAGGCTGTGTCTGGATGTATGGAGGAGGAGGGGGAGTTGGTCCTGGCAGGGACGCCTAAGGGGCAGGAGCTTGAAGGAGGCCAAGGAGCCAGATGGGCGTCCAAGTCGAGGAAAAACGAGAATCAAGTAAAATGGGGAGTTTTGAGATTCGATTTGGATTCGAATCAAGAATGGAATGATCCAGGTGCTTGGAATTTTCGCGGTTCATTTGGAATTCGAAATGGAACTGGTGTGGAACTGTTGAGGATCGGAACTGGCACAGAACCATTGAGTGAGGATTCCGCGATCCTGCTGTAAGGTTTACACCAAGCATCAGTCAGATTAGCACCATAAGCTTGTGTTATATTTTATATTAGCTTGTAGCATGTGTATATAGGGAAGGAACTGGGAGCTGGAGGCTTCTCAGTTCTGTTTTCTATCAACCTGGCCAATATTAAATAAAAGAACTTTAAAATTCATATAATTATAGTTTGAGTTTATTTAAAATATTGCCTAACTGCAGCCATGTTTGGCTTGAATCAACAAGAATTGGACTTTGAGAGTGAGCTTGGGAGAGCTATTAACTCCCTTTATACCTTGTCTTAGAGTCAAGGCATGTTGCTGGGGTTAAGTATATTTGCAACTGTCTTCCAGGGGGTGCTTGTCCAATCTTGTAGCGCGCGCACAAGGAGAGTAGTATCAGGAGCCCTGTCAGCCCTATGGTCTGTAACATGGATCCTGTTGCCCAACTCATTCGTGGCTCATTGGAAGGAGCCAGTGCGTTACATAATCCTTCATTTTCAGTTGGACTTTACTTGCGTCCTGAGGTCCATGATGCCGCGGATCATGCTGAACATATCAGGTCAGCTCAATCCTTAGTGTGGGAACACCTCACCAAAGCCATCAACAACTTCAAGGACTTGCATATTGCAAGCGGCTCCTGTGTCACGATTTAATGGTGAGCTCATATTTTATGCTTGATAATCGTCATTTTAGAATTCAAGCCCCTTCCCATAAGTTCGCTAGTAAACATTTGGGCCCCCATTTGATGGAGGAGGTCTTGGGTAACGGTGCGTTCTGGTTAAAACTCCCTGCTCATTGGAAACAGCATCCCAAATTCCATTTTTTCCCAGTTGTCGCCCTTCAAGGGTATGGTCCTCACAGAACATGAACTAATCATTGTCAAGAATGGGGAAGAGGCCAAGGTAGAGAATATCCTGGCATCCCAAAAATCCTGATGGTCCATACAATACCTTGTGGACTAGAAAGATATCCAGCATATGAAAACAGTTGGGTCAAGGCATGCGATTATGAAAACTATATGGAACTGGTCGAAGTGTTCCATATATCTCACCCCAAAGCTCCCCACCCCCCAAAAAAGTCACAATAATTATAGCAATCAAGTTACGCAAGGCGCACAAGAATGTGGCTCTCAAAAGATTCCCATCAGTGGGGCCCTTCCCTTGGAAAAAGGAAAGAGTAATGTAAGTCCCGGGGAATGTCCTCTGGGCGTTGATTGGGCCATTTTCTCATTCCTGAGCAAGAAGGTACTAAAGAGGATGGCTGTACCCCTCATTACTCAGATTGATCTCGCCCACATGGTAGACAAGCGCTGGATAACAGCTCTTCTGCTTTGGATCCCTCCCCCAGTACCCACACTCACCTCAGCAGAACTGTTATGGGGAATTAGTGAAATCTGCGCCAATATCGCCAAAATGAAATCAATCGGAACAAATTTGAGTGGCATTCAACATGATGTTTATATAACAAATGGTTGAAAAGGGATGAAGAATGATCTATCAGCTGGAATCCCTGAAAGTTCTGATTCAGCCAACATGATGATTGAAAAAATCACCCCCCCTTCAAAAATCGTCAGGGATCATCCCCAACGGGCAGGTAACAGCATCAGGCACCATCAATGAGGGTTTGAAGCTCCTGCTGGCAAATCGAGTGTTGCGCGTGATGCAATGATTCTGATTAAATGAATGGCCCAGTGACCAGGCATGGGTGGGTTGGGCATCCTGAACCCGTTCCCAACTAAATGGGCCCTCCCTACATGGGGTGGCCTTGGGGGATTTCTGCTGCTCATCAGGCAAAACGCTGTTGCGCCAACCATAGGAAATGTAGCTGAGTCTCAGTTCAGATGTTCAAGGTCAAACTGATAGTGACTCAGCCCACCGCCAAATTCTTTGATGGCAGTTCCCAGTGAACTTATCTATCTTATCCTTAAATAATTTGCCAGTTAGATAAAAAATGAGGGTCCCTATCTTGGCTTGTCCCCACACCAATTGACCACTATTTAATCAATGTAACGGTCAAGGCCTTGCCTGACCATCACATTGCCCTAATCTTCCCTAGGGCGATAGTTGGGGCCAGGGAGAGGGGCTCAACCACACTGATTATCATAAATGGCAATCTGAAAAATCAGATGCCTCAAAATTGGAAGCAAAATTGAACTGAAAGGCTGATGGGGAAGGGAAGCCTCGGAAATGGCGCTCTGGCCAACCAGATGCTGCCAAATCCAATATTGCTAAATGCAGTGATGAGGGATCGGACCCTCAGATATGAATTTTCAGCTAATCAGAGGTGGCTAAATCTGTTGCTTATGGGAGTATCAACAAGGATGAGAATCCTTATGAATGGCACTATGGCCAACCAGATGCCGCCGATCAAAATATTCCCAAAAGAGGCAACGAACCAATATCAGGGAATACAGGTGAAGGGAATGGCCCAGGCTTCGAGAGCAAATCAAAGCCAAATAATAAATGTGGAAAAGTTTCCACAACCCCGAGGGTACCCAGCCCAAGTTTGAGAACAGGCCTCAACGCCAAAATTGAGGGTCTAGATTCTTGAATTGGGCCCGCCGCTAGGAAGACACCCGCGGACTTTGCAGGAACAGGACCCGCTCTTCCCCAATAATCTCAGTATAAATCAGAGCAGGCAAAACTGTGTAAAGCAGTTTTGTCTTCTATAAATTTAAATAAAACTTAATAAATTCAAAAATTAGTTTTGCGCATTTGCAAATCAGTTTATTAAGAAAACCTGGAAACCCCCTCATGGACAGCAGTTCAGACTTTGACAGGGCCATCCAGTCCTTGTACGCCCTCTCTGGGGGTCAGGCCCTCCTTCTGAGCGCCAGCATTGTCTTGACTGTGGCCCAAACCTTCGTGGTACAGTGGTTTCCGCATAGTCAGATTTAAGATCTCTCCACAGCAGGGCTATCCTGCCTGTGGGCACTCACTTGGGCACTCTTGCCTAACTGCTTTGTAGCAGTTTTCAGAGACCCCGTCCGTCACATTAGACGAAACTCATTTAATTTGATGTCTTTATTCCTGGACATGGTGGACAAGCCTTCTGAACGCGCCCTGCCTGCGTGGTATGAACACCCAACCAAGTGTTTGATGGTCATCTTCTCTCTTCTATCTCTCCTAAGAGAAGTCACCCGTTTCCTTCCCTCCAAGGGGCATACCAACGTCTACTTTCAATCTGAGCAGTCCACGTCTGAGTTTCGACAGGTCCTCACCCCAGGAGAGTTGAGACCTTACACGCCACCTTCTCACGTGTGAAATTCCAAGCCCAGCTGACCACGGCGTCAGGAGGAACGGCCCCAGTGTCACTTCAGATTGCCCAGATAGTAACCTCCCTGCCCAGAAACCTAGCGGATTTGTTCACTGAGCTACTGGAAACCCAGACTATGCTCCCTCCCACCTTGGAGGAATGTCTTCAACTGGTTGAGAGACCTCTACGCCAAATGACTCCCAAGATGCTGCATGGTCCGCCCTTCTGAATCTAACTCAAGGAGAGATGTCAGTCATTTAGTACGCCTGTGTGTACCGCCTTGGCCAAGGCTGCCAAGGTCACCACTACTCAGATAGCACGAATGTTCCGCCAGAACCCCTGCCCAGACATCCTTATGGCATTGGTTGCCACTCACCTGGGAGCTACCCTCAATGAGGAGATTTCAATCGCGACCCAGGTGGAGGGCCAACTAGCATTAGCACAAGCGAAGGCCCATACTGGAGCACAACATGGGAAGTTCCGCAGCCGCCAAGCCAAGTCTAAGCCAGTCTCCAACCCCTCACAGGAGTCCACGCAGGGTTCGCCCTCCGGCTCCACCAATGGGGTAAACCTTCAGGAAACCACAGAGAGGAAACCCTAGTCCCTCCTACAACTTCCGCCCTACTCCTGCGTGCGATGCTACCATCAATAAAGGAAATATCTCGTCTTATCTCTATGTCCCCTATTCATTACAGCTCTGGGGAAGAAAGAGGGAGGATCAGCTTTGGGCGCTGGTGGACACTATAGCGGAAGAGAACTACCTAGATTACGGGTTAGCAAAAGAAATGAGGCTGGAAATGGAATGGAAGGGAGCCGTAACAATGGCAGACACCTCAAAAATGTATAGCAGTTGGAAAATCAAGACCCAGGTGCTGCTGCGGCAGGGGCCTCACACCTTCCAAGAGTCATTCAGTGCCATTAAAAATCTGCCTCATCCTATAATCCTGGGCATGGAGTGGTGGCACAAGTACTTCCCTCAGTTCAAACTGCAGGAGCGCCTGGTCTTGCTACACCCCAAGAACCAACCCCAGTGGCACTAGACTTATTCACCACTGGCGGAGGGAAGCCTGGGGTGAACGCAGTAGTAGGGCTGGAGACGGAGGCGGACATACCCAACGAATTTTGTGCATATGCTCACCTATTCAAGAAGAACCAAGCTCCCTCTACCACCCAAACGGTCCTTACCCTTTCACCTTCAGGTTCAAAAAGGATTCAGAGTTCCCCAAGGGTTTTCCCGTCTACCCTTTGAACCTTAAGGTGAGGGCGGCCCCTGAGGTCTATGTCAAGGAAATGCTGGAGCGCAGGATGATTGTTCCATCCAATTCGCCAGTGGTTTCATCAATACTCCTAGTCCCAAAAGCAAGTGGCGAGCTTCATCCGTGTGTGGACTACCGGCGGCTGAATGCAATCACCGAGTCTGACCCCTACCCCATCCCTCTGATGGAGACCATCTCTCAGATGATCTCGGGTAGCCAGGTTTTCACCAAGTTGGACCTGGTCAACGCGTTCAACCAAGTTCCAGTAATCTCCAAACAACAACAATATACGGCTTTCAAGTGCCACTTAAGAGTCTTTGAGTACAAGGTGATGTTCTTTGGCCTCAAGAACGCCCCAGCAGTATTCCAACGTACCATAGACAACGCCCTAGGAAACTTATTGTAAAATGAGGTGTAGCGTATAAGGATGACATCCTTGTGTTTTTCAGAACCGAGGAGGACCACAAAGGAGATGTGCTAAGCGTGCTGGTAGCCCTCAACAAGGCGGACCTTCGCTTGAAGCCATCAAAATGCGAGTTCTACAAGGACTCCGTCTCCTTCTTAGGGAACGTAGTTTTCCAAGGGGAACAACCATATGCCCGGACAAGCTGAAGGCAGTAAGGGAGTGGTCTTTAAGAATAGAATGGGCGTTAAAAGTTTCCTGGGCGTGGTGAACTTCCTAAGGAGGTTCGCAAAAAGACCTTTCCAAGATGGCGGCCCCCTAACTCGCCTGACAGGGCAGGTCCCGTTCCATTGGGGAAAAGAGGAGGAGACAGCCTTCCAGGCCATCAAGGAGAGCCTCATGAAGGCACCAGTACTAGCCCATACCGACGCCAACCGTCCTTTCATAGTGGAGACTGACGCCTCCAACTTTGCAATTGGGGAAGTCCTGCTACAAGAGGGAGAAGATGGGGTAGACCATCCCATAAGCTACTTTAGCAGAAAAATGCTGCCCGCTGAGACCAACTAACCCGTGTATGACAAGGAGCTCTTAGCGATTGTATCAGCCTTGGAGGAATGGTAGCACCACTTACTCTACGCCAGACATCCCTTTACTATCAGAATTGACCACCAAGCCCTCAAATTTTACAAGAGCCCAAAGCGCATGAACCAGCGCCAGGCCAGATGGCACCTAGAGCTGGCGTCTTATGGTTTTAGGATTGTGTACAAGCCGGGGGAAAGCAACCTCATCCCAAATCTCAAGCAGGGACCCAGGTAAGTCCTTCCCTAGGGAGGAGCTTGGACGTATACAACACCGCCACTATGTTGCCATCAAATGTGTTCGCTGTCATCCAGAATAAAACCAAGGAACTGAGGGAAAAGCTCCATGCCGCCCAGCGAAGCTCAAAGTATGGGGCAATACTGTGGAAGGACCTGGAGGAGGGGGTAGAGAACAAGCAACATAAGAATTTTTGTAAAAGGAAAGGCCTCATTCTCCACAAAGGGCGCCCATGGCTGCCCAACCGTGAGCTCCAGGAGGAGGCAATAAGCGCTTTTCACGACCACCCCTTGGCGGGACACCCTGGGAATGAGAAAACCATAGAGCTCCTGGCCTGAAGTTACTCCTGGCTGGGGATGCCAGCGCCGTGAGAGAGTACATCCAGAAATGTGTCACATGCACCCATTCCAAGAACGTTAGGCAGAAGCCTTTAGGAAAACTCAAGCCCCTCCAGATTATGGAAATACCATGGTCCTCACTGAGTTTGGACTTCATAACGGGGCTTCCAAAATCAAAGGAATATGACGCTTTGATGGTGGTGGTAGACAGAATGACCATGTACGCGGAATTCTTTCCTTGTAACTCCACCATCACAGCAAAAGGCATGGCGGATATCTTCGTTAATGAGGTGTTCGCCTGCCGCGGTCTACTGGAGGAGTTAGTATCAGATAGAGGCCCCAATTCATCGCCCAATTTTGGCAACACCTACTCGAAAATCTTCAGATCAAGCCATGAAGATCCTCAGCTTACCACCCGCAGTCTGATGGCCAGACGGAATGAGTTATTCAAGTCCTCGAGCAGTACCTGAGATGCTACATGACTACACAACAGGAACGCTGGACGGACTGGCTAAGTCTAGCCCAATTTGCATATAATAACTTGACCCATTCGTCAACAGGAATGTCGCCATTCATGGCGAACTGCGGGTTCCACCCAAAGATGGTGGAAACCCACCCCAGAGATCCAAATCCAGCGGCCAATGACTTATCAATAGAAATGAAGGATAACCTGAAAGTTTTGCATGCGAACTTAGTTAAAGTGATAGAAATGCAGAAGAGGAAGGCTGACACTCACCAATCCAAGGCCCTGGAGCTAATGAAAGAAAACCTAGTGATGATCAACGCGAAAAACTACTCGGTGCTAGCAAGCTGTAGGAAATTTGGACCAGTCTCTCAGGGCCCATTCAAAGTCCTCCACCAGGTAAACGAAGTGGCATACAAGCTTGGATTCCCTGAGGGAATGCGGGCGCACCCAGTGCTGCATGTCTTGCAACTTAGGAAGTTTGAAGGCCCTCTCCCATAGAAACCAGAGCCTGTCCACTCGAGAAACCTGGGAGAGGAGGAGTATGAGGTGGAGGAGATCTTGGAGTCAAAAAACTCACGGAGAAAGTGCTGGTACCTAGTCAAATGGGTAGGCTACCTGGTGGAGGAGTCCACCTGGCAGATGGCCGATGACTGCAGCAACTGCCCACTGAAGGTCAAGGAGTTCTGGGACTGGAGGGGGCTCTCGACTGGGGAGGGTGATGTAATGGTCAAGGCCTTGCCTGACCATCACATTGCCCTAATCTTCCCTAGGGCGATAGTTGGGGCCAGGGGAGAGGGGCTCAACCACACTGATTATCATAAATGGCAATCTGACAAATCAGATGCCTCAAAATTGGAAGCAAAATTGAACTGAAAGGCTGATGGGGAAGGGAAGGCTCGGAAATGGCGCTCTGGCCAACCAGATGCTGCCAAATCCAATATTGCTAAATGCAGCGATGAGGATCAGACCCTCAGATATGAATTTTCAGCTAATCAGAGGTGGCTGAATCTGTTGCTTATGGGAGTATTGACAAGGATGAAATCCTTGCAAATGGCGTTCTGGCCAACCAGATGCCACCGATTGAAATATTCCCAAAAGAGGCAATGAACCAATATCAGGGAATATGGGCAAAGGGAACAGCCCAGGCTTTGAGAGAAAATCGAAGCCAAATAATAAATGTGGAAAATTTTTCACAACCCTGAGGGTACCCAGCCCAAGTTTGAGAACAGGCCTCAACGCTGAAATTTAGGGTCTGGATTCTCAAATAGGGCCCACCGCCAGGAAGATGCATGCAGACTTCACGGGAATAGGACCTGCTTTTCCCCAATAAGCTCAGTATAAATCTGAGCAGGCGAAACTGTGTAAAGCAGTTTCATCTTATATAAATTTGAATAAAACTTAATAAATTTGAAAATTAGTTTTGCACATTTGCAAATCTGTTTATTAAGAAAACCCGGAAACCCCCTCATGGACAGCATTTCAGACTTTGACAGGGCCATTCTGTCCTTGTAAGCCTTCTCAGGGGGTCAGGCCCTCCTTCTGAGCGCCAGCATTGTCTTGACTGTGGCCCAAACCTTCGTGGTACAGTGGTTTCCACATAGTTGGATTTGGGATCTCTCCACAGCAGGTTATCCTGCCTGTGGGCACTCACTTGGGCACTCTTGCCTAACTGCTTTGTATCAGTTTACAGAGACCCTGTCCGTCACAATCAGTTGCATAACACTGAGAAAATTATTGGTCGCTTTTCTTCCTTTTCTCTTTGCAATAATTTTGCCTCCAAAAACCATTCAATTTTTATTTAGTTGATTTCCTTCTGGCCGCATCCCCAACGGCTTTTCCCTGGTGGCCCGTTGGTCTTTAGACTGGATGGGCTCTACCAGTGCTCATGGTCACTATGTCCCCCACCATCAGATATTGATTTCAGTGAGTTAGATACTTCCGGCAACTTAACCCTGCTGTTATGAACTTTCAACAACAGTATACTGGAATCTTGTGGCCCTATGTCCACCATCTTTAAGCAAGGATCCTCCTCCTTGTCTCCCCAGTCAAATTAACCCTGTATACTAGTGAACTTATTAAACTATTTCTGTGACTCCGCCCCCTGCAGTAAGACCTCCAGGCTCTGGGGCGGGCTCAATTTGGTTTGTTCTTGGGATCATATTCACTGTTGTTCTACACCAACAACTCGTCATTTACCAATGCCTGGCTCCATACAACGTCTTTTGGTTGTCAATGCCTCTGGTATTCTGGCTTGCTTTTTGGGTGCTTATGCACCCTGACTGGCAGGCCAGTCTAAACTTCTTCTGCCATTTCCCTGACAGTTGAATTGCACTCAATCCAAAGAATCTGCCATGGAGGAGGGTCGCCAGGCTAACCTGATGCCTGATGCATGTCAAATTTTAGAGAACGCCGCCTCTGATGAACCTCAACCTTCATCAGATGCCCCCTCACTGAAAGGGTAAATGTTGCATTCCCAGTGGATGCAATTATTAGGGACTACCCCAATGTTTGGTAGGTATTATGCAATTCCTTGAAAAAAGATATTTCTTGGACGTTCAAATATTAAACAACGAAAATTTTGCTTATTCTGAATGTACATATTATGACATTCTTAATTAATAAAGAAAATTTTGCATGATCATAGACACCTGTGCTCCAGTTAATATAATATCCACCAGGATATTAGCTAAATTACCGCTGAAACCTGATTTGGAGCATCAGATGGTATATGGGACTGCGGGGACGGCCTGAACTGTCTCAGAAGGGGCTTACAGTTTGCTGCGATTGTGGTTTGGGTCAAATGCTATTTATGTCAAAGCAATTGTGTTACCCAATATCAATTATGAAATGCTGATAGGAGCAGCCTTAATGCGCTATTTTGATGCAGTCATCAATATGTCTGTGGTGACTTTAAAAAATTGGGCCAGAAGATCCCAGTTTATTTTACTTCCAATAGGGTGCCCCAAGATTTCAATTGGATGGGAAAAGTTAATCTTGCATACTGTGATGGGGTAATCCATGTCTGCTATCAGCAATAGAAAAATAAAACTTGGGTTCTTCCCCACCAGATATAAATGTGCCAAGGGCTATTGCTTCAAACTGCTGCTGCCCTATTGAACCCTCTGGCCACCAAGTGATAGTGGGCACAGAGTTAGAGATTTAGATACCAACCAGGATTTATGGGAGATTCTCAGCCCTTATCAGAAATCATGATTTGAGCCTCATGTGTCTCCAGGCATAATCTTACCCGAGTGTCCAATTCTGTGATTGACTCAAAAATAAGCCCTTTGACAACCTACATATCGGGCCACTTTTCCCTAATGCTTGAACTAATATTCTAATTAAAATCTATTACAATAACATGGCTTAGGATAATTATCATAAAGTGGATTTAAATATATTACTAAAGCCTGGGCCAAATACCCTGCACATTTAGGCCAACCTTCTTTGCAACTACTCGGCTGGGCTGATCAAATCAAAGTTAATTTAATTGATTATTATATTGATAGCTCAAGCCAAATACATTTTCACAGTTGGGCTGATTATTGCTGCCCCAAACCTTGGCAACTATTCCTGATTAATCAGTACCAATATCAAGAAATCAGTATAAAAAATTATCTACAACTGTCCCAAGTTAACATTCAAAAGTCCCATGGACAATCATACAAATGAAAAATTTATCAATTTCCCACCTTGGGACATATTTGAATGTTTACACATAATCAGCACAATAGCACTTGCACATTGACTTCCTGAATAAACTAGCTAGCGCTGGCGAGAGGGCTAGTTGACATCCCAATTAGGGAGTCGTTTATGTCAGCAGTATGATGGAAACATATTTGGAGCTGGTCCTAAAATATTTTTTATGTTGATATGCATAACTGGCATGATAGCATTTGCACATGGACCGCCTGAATGGGAGTACCTAGTGTATTGAGAGAGGCCTGCTGACATCCCAATTAAGGGTATATCATATATCTAAATTGACCACAAAATCTCCCAGAATCATTATTTTGTCAGCAGTATGACAAATCTCATTTTGAGACAATCCAATGACCATTTTGCACGCTCATTGTTGCAATTTTCATCCCTAAAATTCTCCTGAATATAAGAGTATTTTGCCAAACTTTTCTCTCTAGTTGCAATCACTTTTGCAACTTATTCAATTCAAGTCTGATTCTAGTTTGATAATCTCACAGAGGAGATTAGTCTGCGCCCACGTCAGGGAGCAGTTGGGCAAGTAAGGTAAGCAGGTGATAGGCCCACGGCCTCAAACATTCGAAAACGCCCTGGAGAAACTGGCAGAATAAAAAATAAAAAACTGACAGTCACTATCTCCCCAGAAATTCTCACTTGGCAAGTGCGATGCAACAGTACATCAACACGCCACACTCCCAACTACTCTCGTCGGTGTAATATGGAGTCTGTGTGTTTCTGGACATCCAACAAACAGCTTTATGGGAAAATTTTGTGGGGATGTGCACACTTTTTTCCCAACCACAGTGTACGTCGCACCTCACTCCATGATATGCAGTTGGCTGGACCTTGGTTTCAAAACAAGGAGGCAGAAGATGAAGCTGCTGTGGTGCACGTAGTAATTGACCTCCCCAAAGGGCAATGGGTCATTGAAACCAAATGCACCAGATGGACAAAATCCAACCAAATTTTCCTCACATTTGACTTTTTGCCTACTATGGTAAAACGTGCCATTTTGAGCAGCACATGAAAGATGGTCTCACCATATATGGCGAAGTACAATCTTTTGAGATGCAACACTTTACGCTGATGCCACACCTGTGCACCGCCAAAGCCTACGCAGTTCTGACCCCAACTGAGGAGATTGCGAAGGACCTAACCCAGATCCTGCACTCCACATATATCAATAATGAAGGGCATACCACCCACCCTTTCTGGGTAACCATGGACAGCACACGCCCCATCTGCACCCACTGCGATGCATTCAGCCATAAGGCACATGCATGCTCCACCAAGAAGGGCATCACCATTCCAAGAGCACCCCTTGGCGGCCATGGCCAAAGGAGAGGCGCACTAAGAACCAACCACAAGCACCAAGAGGCTTTCCGTGGGGAGCACAAGGCTGCTACCTACTGGTAAAACCTATCTCCCCCGCAAGAGCAGAAGAAGGCCAAGCAGGGCTGCAGGGCCACGGCCAAGGGAAGCAGCTAAAGTCACCACCGCTATCCCACACACTCCCAACGCCAGGAGGACATCAAAACCTTCACAGTGGCAGAAGCAACTCAGGGATTCCCTCAACCAATCAGATTGGGATGCTCATGCTGATTGGGCCACCCAATCTGAGGATCCAATGGGTGACTCAATCTCTCACCGATCTTTGCAACCAAGCTCCAGTTGAAACTGAATTGGGGTCCAACCTACCTAAAAATTTTTTTTTTGACCTGAACGTTGGTGTATTGAACTCATCCACACTCTAAAAAATTTGTTCGACGTCAGGGGAAACAAAAAGTGAAGGAAAAAGCCAATGAAAAACTTTGTGCTAAAATTAACAAAACTACCGATAGCATTGCTGCAAACACACTGCCATGAAGGCCCATGGGGATCAGGAGGCTAGTGGGCCCAGGTGCCCACCCCTTGCACCTAGTGTGCAATGGGGGAAACCTTCACTTTAGGGACATTGAATATCGCCAGACTCAAGGCCTCACTGTCCCAGGCTAGGAAACTAGAGTTTTTATAAAAAAATTTACCTGTGGATATCCTGGCCATCCAGGAGTCCCACTGTCCGTGAGGTTCTGAGGATGCTTAGAAAACCATGCTTCTCCTTCCTATCCTTTTGGTCAGAGCACTGCGGGGTGCTAGTTCAGAAAAAACAATTATTTCAAATTTTTATCATCAGAATAATTCCTAAATGGCCGAGTCCTCATTGTCACTTTCTTGTGGGCCAACGTGGCGCATGCTATCATCAATATCTATGCCCCAACCTGTGCATGAGAGTGTCGGGTGTTATTCTCATTGGTCAAATCCCTCCCATTACCCCCAGACCCTTTTGTAGTCAGCAACATGAACTGTTGGCTAAACACACCCACGGACCGTTGGCCTTCCTCCTCCCACACCCCCCAGGGTCACGTAGAACTTCGCGTTCTAAAGGCCACCCTTGGGATAATAGATGTGCTGCCACGGTAAGCCCTGCTGCTCAAAAACTTGATGCACCCCCACATCCACAACGGCCAATTAAGGTCCATGACCCGCATCGACCTTATCCTCACACCAGCAAAATTCCAACCTCACATTTCCCACTTCCAAACAACAAAAATTGAATTCTCTGGCCACTGGCTGGTCTCAATAACCTACCACCTACCTATCACAGTGGCTAAGGCCCCACATTGGTGCAACCCACCCTCCCAAACTTGCGTCGCCAGGATTTTCCACTTGGGTGGAATCAACAACTTTGGAAAAAGAGTTTGTTACAATATTTTGCGTGGACCCCATCTCCACATGGTCAGCCTTCAAGGAGGATACCTTCTGCCACTCTCACCACCTCTCCTCCCAACGCTCATGAGCCACATCAGCTGTCATTTTACGCGCTCTGACAGAGTTGGCACACCTGGAGTCCAACATCCCAGCCACAGGCTACAGCCTCGCATGGAGCTGGAAGTGGGCGGAAGCAGCTGCCCACCTCAACGCACTGAAAGGCAACACAAACATTGGGTTTGTGTTCAGTACAGGGCCAAACACATTACAAAGGGCGACAAGTGCACCGCATATATTTTAAAAAATTTGCACCACTCCAGAGTGTGGCCTGCACACAGGTGCAAATATCGGATGATTCTGTTGCAGATACGCCAGATGAGGTGGCAATTGAAATACAAAAGTATTACTCTGAGCTATACCAATCTGATCCAATTTAGCCAGCCAAAGTGGCGGAATTTTTTAACTGAACCCAAATCTGCACCATTTCCTAATACCCGGAAATAATGAATTTGATTACTCTGAATGAACTATGGACAGCCATCCGCGGTAAACCAAATTGGAAATGCCCATGCCCAGATGGCATTCCATATGAATTTGATAAAAAGTACTTCAAATATATATCCACACTGCTGCTTGCCTCACTTAACAAGAGCCTTCTGGAAACGCGCCATCTACCAGGAGGACAAGAGGCCTTCAATGTCACACCCTTCAAGAAAGGGGACAAGCTAGACTTAGCCAACTGGCGCCTCATTTCTTTAACTAACATGGATACAAACATTTTAACTAAAATCATGGCTAACCGTTTAGGGATTGTAGCATCTGCCACCATCTCCCCAGAACAATTTGGTTTCATACCCAGAAGGTCGATTTGGGACAACGTGCACTCTGTGGCTAACGCATGCCAGTCCACAGCCTCTGGGGAACTTGTATTCTTAGACCAACAGAAGACCTTTGATAGAGTAAACCGGAAATACCTCAGGGCCTGCCTCCATCAATTCCACCTACCCCCGCTTCATCAACTGGGTAATTCTGCTCATGGAATCTGCAACAATGGCAGTGCTTGGCCCTGGCTTCCTAACGGAAGTAGTCCGCCCTCAAAGGGGCTTATGACAAGGGGACCCCTTAGCCCAATCTTATACAACTTCAGCCTTGACCCACTAATTTGAAATGTGAATGCCCAAATCACTGGGGTCCATGTACCAGGCCAAGCCCCAGTCATGATGATGGCGTTTGCAGATGACCTTGTGGTTGGGGGTCTAATAATAAAGATGCACGCGCGCTTGAAGCTCTCATCCAAGAGTATTCTTGGGTAAGTAATGCTGCTCTAAACGCTTCCAAAACCGAAATCATCCTCCTTGGTTGGTATCAAACCTGCTGGGCCCCAGCGACCAGTGCCCAGCCCATCTGCTCGCACACGTGCTCGCCCTCCCTGCTCACCCCACACTTCCCCAATAGTGCTCCCCTTCGTGCCACGCCCTACCATAGGGCCTGTCCGCCATCTGGGCGTGTGGGTGGAGGCAGGCGGGTACGCATCAGCAGTAATGGAAAGTCATATTCTAGACAACGTAATGAAGTGCATCGCCTCCATCAGAGCCCACCCTACTTCCCTTACTGGCAGGGTTGTTTCAGCCAACTCTATGCTCCTCTCCAAAGTCTGGTTTGGAGCCCACGCCATCCCCTTTTCCCCAAGCTTTTTCAGTCCCTGGTATGCCCTTCTGAAAGGATGGCTTTGGTCAGGCCGTCCTCCACCAGTGCAGCTAGAGGTCATGTTTGGCCCTCATCATGGTAGCTTGGGCCTGCTTGACTTCAAAGTCCATGCTGCCAAGATCCTGGGCATATGAATTGCGGCCATCACCGCCCCCACGCTCCCCTCCCAACAATGGTCCCGCGCGGCCCACTCCAACTTCTCCCGCGCCTTGGGCCTTAACAATGCATCGAACCCTCACTCCTTGATGATATACCTGGCTTCACACCCATCAGCCACAGGTCCTCACGGGACTAAAACCTACTACAAACGAATACTCCTCTCCATGCGGAGCGCTGAGTGGAGAATTCATATTAGCGGATACACAGCCCAGAGAGGCCGCCCCTCTCCTCAGTTCACACAAGAGGTACAGGGGTACCCATCAAAGATGGCGTGATCCCCACACGGCCCCATGTCCTATCCAGGGTGGACTACCTGGATATGATGGACATCCCTTACTCCATTAAAACTCAGAAGACTATTTGGAAATATGCACACCATCCTCTTTTGCAGCCTCAAATCCGTTCCCATGTGTGGCACTGCCTGAGGTGGGTGTACCATACAGCTGAGCGCTCTACCGCTTTACACTCATCCTGCGTCATGTGTGGCCAGTATGGAACGATGTTCCACCGCCTGGAGAAGTGTCCTACCTCTAGAGTGATATGGCGCGAAGTTCAACGTCTGCTTGGCCAGGATCAAACACATCCCTTCAGTCTGTCAAGAGATATGTTTGCTTTATCAATGGCCTCCCCCTTCCACCCTCCCTCCATGCTCTGGTGGTTGCAATCGCCATGTGGACTATCCACACGATTGTCTTGGATGCAATCGCAGGTTCCACCCCCACCCTCCCAGAAGCTGTCCGCAGATTTCAGTCTCATTTGGTGGACCACTTTCAGGCGTGGATATTTGGATACCTCCCACCACGTCGCTGACAGCTGGTCTCCTCCTGGTTCCCAGTTTTGTTCATCAAATCAGACCCTTTCCTCCACACTTGTTCAATTGTGGCTACGGCCCCCTCACACGTTCCCTCCCCCTCCCCATAGTGGCGTTCCCGCTGGCAACAAGAGAGAGCATCTTTTTCTGAGGTGCCTTCCCTGTTACTAAGTTTTGTTTCTTTTGGGTCAAACTTGGAAGTGCCCATCCCATGGTCGGCCTTCCTCGCAATAAATTTAAAATTTAAATAAAAGTATTTTGCCACCAATATACCTAGTAATAGGTCTCAGCTGTATCAGTTCAAGTGCCAAACTGAGGTGGAAAATAATCTATAAGATTTCGTGCTTGAATGCGGTCAGGAGATGCCCTAGAGGTATATGTACCAGCGCCTGGCATAATGGATAATCATTAAATAATCTAGTATAAAAAGGATATATTTTCCTTTAAATATTCTTTCTGATTTGTATACTAAGTCACTTTTGGAGAGTGGTGGCGAGCTGGATCTCAGGATTCACAGCTTGGAACTTTGTCTGCCTAAGCTTTAGTTCCCAATTATGTTGGGAAAATCAAAACAAAAATTGGTCAGAAAATTCAGAGCCATTTGAGTATGCGTAGTGAGTTTCTGAACAATTCTAAGACCATAAGACACTGGCAAAATCAAGGATCCATTGGATGAACTTCAGGTCAATTTAGCGTGCAGGATTTAAATTATAAAGCGAGCAATCCTCGAAATTAGACACTGGTCATGAGGAAATAAAAGTACTACTAGCAAATCTACAACAAGGGACATTGAGGATCTGGAGACACCAGGTGGTAGTTTATCTGCAATTAGCCCCTGCAGATGAGATCCTCCAGTTCCATGAGTTAGGGTCACTGGATGAATTTGGTATTCCATTAAACCCCAGTCCAGTGTCATGATGGTGGTTCCACAAGAAACTATAACAGGTTTGTTGGAAGAGCAGAAAATTTGTGAAATAGTTTTATTTTGAAAACTAGCATTTATTACCCATGCTTCACTATGGTGTCTATAGGATTTCAGATATTCGAATTTATTTTATTTATATTTTATATTATAGGTAAAGAATATCCACTTAGTTAAATCTAATTGCTCAAAAAATCAACCAAAAACCAACAACCACTTGCTAAACTAAACTGAACTTATTAAATCAGACAAAAACTAATCATCCATTACAATTAAACTGTGACCTTCTCAAATTGACTAAAAACCATGAACCACTTGGCCAAACAAAAACTATTGCATCAATTAAATGACACCAAACTGCTACCTGAAACGTCTCTCTATATTTAAAATTATTGTGTACATGACATGTCTTCCAAACTACTAAATCAACTTCTACTTAACTTGCCAAAAGTATTTATTAAAAAGGGAACTAAATTTAGCAGGTTTATAAAATTATATTGTGGGTGGTTAGCCTGGCAGTAAAACAGCTTCCACCCTAGTACAGGTTTTGAGTTCAAAAATGTACTGGCTAGAAAAATTCTTCGTGTGGTATATTTGTCCCAAAGTTGAACCACCTTGAATTTTCTTTTATAAAATTATACTAACCTAACATCCAGACATGCATGCTTTGCTACGGTATTTAAAGTTTATGAGATAATAAGCTCACGCTGTTATAGCCTATAGACTGTGCCAGTGCTAAGCTTGAGCCACTTGGACTAACAGCTTTGCTATTGCCCTTGTATCTGGTCAGCTGATTGTCTCTTTACTTAAATTTAAAATCTTTAACACTGTTTTTTTGTTTAGTTTTGGGTGAGCAATTTGGTGAATGATTTGATAATTTTTGCCAATTCTCACCCATTTTCCCAAATTAATTGAACATATCAGACTCAATTAGTTTCAGGTGAGCAATTTGGTAAATTGTTAGATAAAATTTGGCAATTTTCACCCACTCGCCCAAATAGACTTTACCTATCAGACTCAATAGTTAAATATTTGATAATATTTGCAATTCTCACCCACTCACCTAAATTGATTAAACCTATTAGACTTAAAGGTTTCAGATGTTAGTCAGTCAGTCAGTATGTTAGTCAGTCAGTGAATGTGTTTTATTAAGTAGATATTGAAGCATTTTTGCAGACAATAACACAATCTTTTTTATGCTTGTGGCATCATTCATCAGGTGGAAATGGGGGATCACCACCCGTTTTAAACTCGCCAATCAACTACTTGCAGGTCATGGAAGAGGTAGCTTCTGATAAAAAAGAAGCAGCTGGAGCTAGGAATGCTAGATCTGTCTAAAAGCCCCTGGGCCTCACTTGTATTGATTGAAAAAGAATGATGGCACAAACTGGGTAGTAATTGACTACCTGAAGCTGAATTTTATCTTCAAAAAGAACTCATATCAGCTGCAACATAGTGATTATGCTTTAGATTGACTGGGTGGGGCTTGTTACTTCTCAGCTATGGATCTATTCTTGGGGTATGGCAGATTGATTTGCCTGCAGCAGAACGAGAAAATTGTGCCATGATCACCTCTAGAGGTTATTCAGCCCATCCATATGCTGCAGAGGTTGTGTAACGCCCCAACTACGTTCCAGAGGGCTATAAACACTATAGTAGTGATCTCAGTTGTCATGTGTTCTGGTTTAACTTGATGACATTTGTGTCTTTTTGCATAGTTCCAGAGCACCTTGATCATTTAGAGTAGGTATTCTGCTAGCTCACAAAGGCCAACATCAAAATCAAGCCCTGCAAGTGTCATTACTTTAAAGACCAATTAGATCATCGCAGGTTCATGGTGGACGCTATGGGACTCAGACTGCAGCCAGCCAAGGTGATAGTCATCCAAAAATGACTTGACCTAGTACCAAGAGGATATATAAAGTGTTTTTTAGATGGTTGGTTATTACTGACAGTTTATTCCCCACATCGGTTATATAGGAGCCCCTCTCTTTGGCTTTTAAATAAGGACGCCGCTCTCAAGTTAACAGTAAGCGGCAATGTGCCTTTGGTTCTCCAAATGGTGTGATTAGTGCTCTAGTGTTGCAATACCAGAATTTTAATAAAGAGTTTAACATTCAGAATCACGCTTCTTTTTCCGCTGCCTTTTAAGGTGCATAGGGTTCTTAATTATTCTCAGCTGATAATTTCTAAGATAATAACTACACAGGTTTGTTGTTGTGAAATTCTCCACGTTTTGTGATAGAAAGATGTATTTGTTTGATAATAGTATGGAGACTATTATCCATAGTTGAATAAAGTACTAGTATTGGGTCCAACGCTTGCCCAGTATTTCCTCTCAAAATACTTAGGATGTCCACAATAGGGATTTGTTCCCTTATACCGCCTAACTTGATCCACGCTCAGATCCTCTTTTACGGCTTATCTCTGGTGACATACCGTTGGAAGCAATCCCCAATTCAGTTCAGCTTCTCTTCTCTGGACCTACGCTCAGATCCTTACTCTTTATCCTAAAGAGTCTCCCGATTATAGCACACAGCAATAATTTCCTTGAGAAAGAATATAACTCAAAATTGATTCTGGTATGATAGTAATTACTGGTAAAATTGTAAAGTATTTCAGTGTATATCAGTATCAGTATATTTATTAAGTGAATTCTTAGGGTAATTTATAGTGGGAATTATGCGCCCAAACCTGGTTAGCACCTCATCAATGAAATGGCAGCCATTGCTGTTGAATTACCCATCATCGTCTCATAAGCGATGGTCTTCCCCATCCTGGCTAGGATTCCATCATTGGACATCCTTAAGAACTAAAATGAAAAGAGTTAAAAATGTGTCCTAAAGTTTTCCTCTCAATCCCAGCAAACCAACCATATTTGGCAAGCGACCTGCTTAGGTAATGGGACTTATTACCCATTAAGGCAGGTCATGAACCAACTGTTCAATTTGCTATTCGCAGGCAGCATCTTTCACCTCACAACTTGATCCTTAAATTCCCAATTGGTTGGTGATGAAACTTGATTGATCCCAATTGGTATACCTGATAGCTATCATTGATCAACTATCAGATGCCTCTATTAGTCAGCAACTCTGCACAACGAAATCTTAAGCATTCAGCTGGATAGATCACCATCAGATCTGATCCAGGCGAATAACTAAAATCCCCCAAACATTGTTACCCCAAAATCGGGGTCAACTGATACCCAATTCACTTCGCAATGGGGAATTATCCCCTAGTAACCCCTGGTAATCTAGTCAGTTGTAAATATGGTCAAAAATCCCAATACATCCCCCCTATTGCCTAAATTTCCAGCGAGAAAAGGATTGGGGCAGGAGAACACCACTTTGGACACTCAGTCGAATACTTCATTTTTCAAGTGGAAGTACAATAAATTAGTACTCAACACTGCTTGAGATGACCTTCAGCATACGGCGTTCTTCCTCTTCCTCCTCGCTACCACCTACTCAGAGCGCATCTCCCATGACCTTCTATCGTGCCAGGCTGATTGTTTTACTCATGACACTATTAATCCCAGGATCCAGTTTTACCCCGTCAGGGCATATGACACGCTGTCATATTCAGGATTCTTGGTCTGGCGTCCTTGATTTCCTGATTTTCTCCTTTTCATCAACTGAGATTCTTGCCATCAATGTTTGTTTTCTAGTGCAATTAAAAATGCTCATTTATATTCACCCTTGTTATTTTCTCATAATAACCTCTTGGCTCATATCATTCTTACTTCTTCTCTGGAGATCTTATCTCATTAATTTTGATATTGATTTCTCTAGATTTTAAGCTTAATTAATTTCAGAATGCATAATGTTACCTATGCTATAAGTCTGACATCCTCCCTCTCATCTAGCACATAACTTATATTCTGAGTCTCACTACTAATAACTGCTTAATAAGCATGTCTGATAATGACTTCAGCTCTTCCAACTGATGAGTCAATCTGCGCACTAAAACTTCTTCTATGGTCCTTCCAGGACTCATTACTCAAGTCAAGTACCTGTAGCCAGTCCTTCCATTGAATTACCAGAAACAGTAACCAACCTTGAAAAAACCAGGTTAGCAATTGTCTCAAATGACTAACGACCAATCCTTGCTCTGTCATCAATTCGTGTTTTTAACTTTCAAAACTCTCCTGAATTTGGCTCCATTTGTAGATTCTCCTACCATCATTGTCGAACCTCCTGAAGCAATGACCTCAACTCTGATTGTTTGTTCCTCGGTAGATCATACTTGCTTCCAGAGTTCCTTTTCCAACTTGGTCAGTATTATAAGCCAGCTGTTTTTACCATTGAACTAGCCATCATAAACAGTGAACATTTTGAACTCCCCTATGCAGAATTAAGGACCCAAGTAACTGAGGCTTTGTCCATAGCTCTGAACTCCTCCAATATTGAAAACATTCTAGATTGAGATGTTGCAGCCTATGCTCTTTGCTTTGCCAGCCAAGTTTTTAGGGTTGGGCCACAAAGCTTCTAGCCTCTCCTGGCTTGCATCACTCATTCTTCTTCAGCTTCAGAGAAGCTCATAGTCATTGTCTGCAGGATGCCATTTACTCCTTACATTACTATATCATTTCTGGCGTGTCCCATCAGTATCTTCTACTGATGGCTCTAATAGGGGCATTATTCAGCAACCCCTGCCTAATATCCCTTGCTTGTTGCCAGTCCATATTTCCAGTGTCCTTGACAAATCCCATTGGCAAGCGCTCAAGACCAATCTTCTGGCTCCTGTGCCATATCAGGATTACTCAAATTTATTCACCAACTGACTCTTATAATTCTGTTGATTCCCTCCCCACTCTGGGGATCACTTTTGGCATGTTCCAACATTTCCATTTCTCTTCCCCTAGTCACTTTCTCACAGGGATCATCATCCACTCAATGAACTTGTTTCGAGTAGGTCTAGCCCTTGCTTGCATCTGATCTCACAGATATTCGATGGGTTGTTTACTCCAAATGCTATCCATCCTCCCCCAAGAGGCAACATAGCTGGAAATATCTCCAAGTCAAGGATAACTAAAAATAAAAAGTATAAAAATATAGTTATTTTCTTTTTTCCATATTTTTATCAATCTTTTTCTTCTTTTTATCTGTTGGACTTGAATTTTATTCAGTTCAGTGGTCCTTCTTTTTATTTTAATTCTCCCAAACTGGTTCCTAGGTATACTTAGACCTACCAGTTTTCTATGGTTCAGAGGTCATATTTTTTTTAAAATTAAACCATCTAGTCTTGTTCAGCGGTCTTTTTTTGGACTTAACAAAATCAATAGGACATAACCAACTTAGTGGTTCAGCGGGTTATCAGGAACTCTTTTTTCATTATTTTTCATTGATCCATTGCTTTAAATATTTAGCATGGACTCAATTTAATATTCTTCCATCCAAGATGTTCTTGTTGTAGTAGGCATCCGTTTCTGTCTTAGCAATAAATTCAAATGGACCCAACCACAATGAATCCAACTTGTTTCTTCTCCTGAAACCATGCATATCACAATAGGCAGCTCTTTCACATATTCGGTATTCTAATAAGTCCAGTTGGTTCTTATCATTCATCATTTTTGCTCAAATCCTTTTCTTAAAAGTTATATTAAATGTTTGCATTTGCATTTCAATCAGGCCTTCATCAATCAGTTCAGGTACTGCTTAGCACTCATCCCCAATATTAATTCCACCACCAAATATAAAATTGGCAGAAATGCGGCCTTCCTTCCATATAGCAACTCAAATGGCGGTTTTCTTGTCTCCTTATGATAACTTATATTGTAGGCAAACATCACCAAACTCAGGTACATTTCCCATGCGGAAGTTCTTCCTATGAACAGCTTCCTCAGCGTCACATCCAGCGTCCCATCGATTCGTTCTACCATTCCATTCATCTCTGGCTGATAGGGTATAGACACAACCCCTTAGATCCCCATTATTTCATTTAATTTTGGGATCATATGAGATGTGAAATTAGTTTCACTGTCACTCAGCAGGACCTGCAGGCATCCATGTCAATATACTACTTGATTTAGGATGAACTTTGTAGTGCTGGTAGCATCTACTTTCACTAGAGCCTTCATCTTGACCCATCTTAACAGATGGTCAATTGCAACTATAATGTACTTGAATCCCCAGTGCTCATCATCAGAGGTCCCATCACATTGAAGGACACCATATGCCAAGCAAATCCATGGTGGACCAATAAGTATCCAGTCGTATTCTTATGTGCTTGTGCAACTGGCACTCCACACAGCAAGCCAGATAATCCACATAATCGTAGTTAATGGACTCCCAATAGTAGTACTGGTGAATATGATTGGTCATTTTTCTCAGGCCTCCATACCTAACAACCCTATGAGCGGCTTAGCTGATAGCCACTCATTCTGACAGCTTTTGGAAATAGTAATCTCTTCCCATTGATCATCTTTAAAGCTTGTCCATCTATGATCTCAGTATTTCTATTGCTTTTGAAGCACACCTTGGATTTCTTGGGGCTCGTTGCCAATTTCACCATCAATCATTCTCTAAAATAGCTCATCCTCCTGCTGGTATACCACCTGGACCATTGGGCAACGCGATAAGCTATTCGCATACTGATGAGAAGCTCCAGCTTAGTGGACTATTTCATAATCATAAGCATGTAGCTTTAGTGTTTATTGGGACAGTTGTCCTTCTGGTTCTCGTAAATTGTGCAGCCAACACGACAAGGAGTGGTCTGTAACCACTTTGAAGTGCATTTCATAAATATACACCCAAAACTGTTTACAGGCATAAATGCCCGTAAGGCGTTCACGCTCTGTTACAGTGTAATTCCTCTCTGAGGCTGAGAGTGTCCAACTCACATATGCCACCAGATGTTCATCCCCAAGTTCATCTACTTGGCTCAACATGGCGCCCATTTCCATCAGCAAGCCATCGGTTTGTATTATAAATTCTCAATTGAAATTCTGATATTTTTAAAAATCAGAGAATCTATTAAGTACTAGCGTAACTCATAGAAGGATCTCTGTGCCTCTTAATTCAATACAAATCCTTTTTTGAATCCTTCAACAAACGAAAGTAGGTCTCAGTAATTCTTGCAAAATCCTGAATGGATCTTCTACAGTTACCGACCATTTCAAGGAACACTTGGATATCTATACACACTTTGGCACAGCCATTTTCTCTATGGCTTTGATCTTCTGGGCTTGCGGCTGCAGTCCACTAGAATTGATTACAAATCCCATATATTCTAGATCTTTATTAAAGGAGTGAGACTTCCTTGGCTTAATCTTCAGGCTGGCCACGGATAGTCTCTTAAACACTTCCTCCAACTGGTGTAGATGGTCAGTAAACGTCCTACTGAACAAATTTATATCATCCAAGTACACCAGGACGCATGACAACTTCTAGCCATTTAGTATGGTATCCATGGCCCTCTGGAACGTCGCAGGTGCATTGCACAGACCCTGGGGCATCCTCATCAGTTGATAAAGCCACTGCGTAGTGATAATTATGCATTTCTTGGTCTTCTCTTGACAAATCGATTCTCCAATATCTAAATATTAGATTTATTGTAGAGAAATACTTCGCTTCTCCCAATTGATCTAACGCATCATCAATTCTTGGTAGTGGGTACAAATCCTTCTTTATAATCTTAATCATCTTCCAATAATTAATCACAAATCAGGCCATTCTTCTTCTTCATGATAAGAATTGGGCTCGCCCTGGGACTTGACGATGGAACTAGAAGCCCATGTTTCACTAATTTTCTGATTTCTCCCTCTACTACCACTTTGTCTGACTTTGATGTCAAATTAGTCTCATACTGATTTGCAAATTTTCCCCAGTATTGACCTAGTGGATCACATCTCTCACGCATCAAAAATAGTGGGCGACCTTGGAAAATACTTCCAGATACTTGTCAAACAATTCAAGAACCTCCTCCTGCTGTCTGTCCGTCAGATCAACGAGTTGCTATTAATTGACTAATAGATTGATACACTCAGTTATCCCTGCCAGTAATCCCATTTCAATGAGGGTTACAAAATCATGGAATTTCTTCAATTCTGCTGTTGGGATTAGGTGAACAAATGTGATGATCTGATTCATCTCAATCTTCATCAATTTTCATTTAAATTCGCCAGGAGAACCCAAATTTCTTCATGGCCCAGCATAATTATTCCAGTAGCCACTCAAGGCTCTACTCTGGACTTCTTTCAGGGGCTTCTGACTTTCCCATACAGCAGTTCTGGTATCTCAGATATCAACCCCATGTCAACTATTATCTGTGATCCAGATAGTATGGTTCTTGCATTCTTGATCCTCAGCAGAATTCCCCAATTTTCTAGGATTCCCGTCAGCATTTCTTGTCACTTCCATCCAACTAGTCGATATCAAATTGAGACAATACCATCATTGTATAACAGGTTGATGAAGTTATTTCTCCTAATCAGGGGAGCTTATCCATCATTTTGAAAACTAATGGTAACGTCTGACCCAATATGGTCAATTTATTATTCTCAAAGTTAGATTTACAAATATTTTTTAGGAATTCTTTCCCAATCAGAATATCTTAGTTTTGGTTGGCCAAAACTATTGCTGGAGCAGATACCACCAAGGATTTGAATTGAAGTGGTAGAGTGCTATATGCTCCACATGAGATGGTAGTATTCATCCCAGCTGTCCCATATTCTTTCTTGTGTTCCAAATGGGGTGAGATCTTCATCCTTTTCACCAGCTTGAACAAAACAATATAAATAAGCGCTACACTGTCAACAATCGCTTCACCCATACTCACTTCACTCTTATATCTATGTAATTACACTCAGAGTATTGTAAAATAGTATTTAGTGAGTGTATAGTTTCATTATTAGCTGAATCAAGGGTGTGAATTATTTAGGCCAATAAATCAAGGAATGACTCCTCGATCATGCTAAGGGGAATTGACAGGTTTGCCTCATCTAATCTGACTTTGGTCAATTCTTCTGAATTATCTGTGGCATAAATCTTGTTCGCCATTTGTTGCACATATGGCCAAGCAACTCTCTTAAATATCTTGGGGTCAATCTCTTTTACCACAGATCTTGTTACCGCAGTCAAATTCAAATTGAATACTTGATACAGCCGATTCTGCGCATCTTCATCCATGAGCAGATCACTAATGTCAATTTCATTGTGCATAATATCAGTAAGAAAAGGTTTTTCCACAGCTCAAGACTGTTACCCAACTATGCCGTTAGCCCATCTCCCAACTCCTTTATGAGTGCAGATTCTTTCACTTAGACCACGTTAATCTGATTTTTAAGTTTCTTGCAATGCACAAAAAATTTCCTTTCCTCCACACTGGTAACAGACTTTCTCCTTATTATTGATCTGTTTAAAGTCTTTGGTCTTATTTCCCAGCACAGTTCAGATATTAATCTCCTTAGCGCCCTCAGTCCCCTTTGTGGGATTTAAATTTCATATGGATTCAATTTAAACCTTATATTCTGAGCATCGAAGGTAGCTCCCAATATTTTCAAATTGTTCACCATCTGAGAGGTGTTAATCTCCATCGTGAACATGGGAGAAATCATTTGATGCAAATTGCAGTAGGGCTAAAAGGCCGCTTGTAGTGCAATCCAGGCATCAGGGTAATCCAGCACTTTTGCTCCAACCAAGATTTGGAATTCCTGGTAAAACAATTAGCAGAGCTTGATAAGGATTCATCTTTGTGGAATTAAATGCCCATAAATTTTTGCTTGCACTTTGACATGCGCGTGGGGCTTCCAAATACTTCAAAATGGACGCCTTAGCCTCTGTATATAACCAGCTGTCCCCCTCTAGATGTGGCAACACTAGGTTTTGATAATTGGTATCCAGGTAATGTATCACCATCAAAGCCTTTTGACAATTGCCTTATCTGTACATTGTCATATCAAATAATTGGAAAAATGCAGGGGCGTTATCCCAATGGAAAGTATGCAATTTTGGTGTCGCTTTGAATTCCTCTAAGGTGTCTCAAGACAAATCTCTTGTTTTGGCTACTTGGCTCACTTGAGAAGTAATATTCGGCGTCATTTCAAAAATTGCTGTAAAAATAGTGGCATGTTTCCTAGGTTAGTCATATTTCCAACTGGAGTCCTTGGAGTTCTTTCTTCAGCGTTGGTCGCCGCATATGGCATACATGCGCATTTGTGAGTCTTCAACTCCTCAACTTGCTTAATCAGCCACTCATTATCTGCGCTGAATGTCTTAAACAAATAATATCTGCTTCACGCTCCATATTTATTCTTAAGACTTCTCAAACTAAATCACCGTTTTTTCTATAATGACGTTACTTTTCCAAGTAGCTCATTTCTGAAACTAGCAACATTCTCAGACCCTTCCTTGATCTTGGTGACTCTCTCCTCCAAGGCAGCAAATTCTTATATCCACCAAGTAAAGGGCATTCTGGTTAACGGTTGCCAACTCTGTCCAGAGTTTTTTAAATTTAAATTTAAATTTATTGCGGGGAAGGCCGACCATGGGATGGACACTTCCAAATATGACTCAGACGAGACAAAACTCAGTACCAGGTGAGGCACCCCAGAGAAGCGATGCTATCTCTTGTTGCCAGCGGGAACGCCACTTATGGGAAGGGGGAGGGAACGTGTGTAGGGGGCGTAGCCACTATTGAGCACGTGTGGAGGAAGGGGTCTGATTTGATGAACCAGACTGAGAACCAGGAGGAGACCAGCTGCCGGCGACGTGGTGGGAGATATCCAAACATCCACGCTTGAAAGTGATCCACCAAATGAGAAAGGAATCTGTGGACAGCTTCAGGGAGGGTGGGGATGGATCCAGCAATGGCATCCAAGACAATCGTGTGGATAGTCCACATGGCGATTGCAACCACCAGAGCACGAAGGGAGGGTGGGAGGGGGAGGCCATTGATGAAGCAAACATATCTCTTGACAGACTGAAGGGATGTATTGATCCTGGCCTAGCAGACGTTGGACTTCGCGCCATATTACTTTAGAGGTGGGGCACTTCTCCAGGCGGTGAAACAGCGTTCCATACTGGCCACACTCGACACAGGATGAGTGTAAAGCATTAGAGCGCTCAGCTGTACGATACACCCGCCTCAGGCAGCGCCACACATGGGAACGGACTTGAGGCTGCGACAGAGGATGGTGTAAGTATTTCCAGATAGTCTTTTGGGTCTCAGTGGAATAAGGGATGTCCATAATGTCCAGGTAGTCCACCCTGGATAGGACTTGGGGTCGAATGGGGATCACGCCATCATGGATGGGTAGCCCCTGTACCTCTTGTGTGAACTGAGGAGAAGGGCGGCCTCTTTGGGTTTTATGTCCACTAATAAGAATTCTCCACTCTGCGCTTCGCATGGAGAGTAGGATTCGTTTGTAGTGGGTTTTGGTCCCGTGAGGACCTGTGGCTGATGTGTGTGATGCGAGGTATTTCATCAGGGAGTGGGGGTTTGATGGATTGTTGAGGCCCAAGGCTTGGGAGAAGTTGGAGCGGGCCGCGCGGGACCAGTGTTGGGATGGGAGTGTAGGAGCAGTGACGGCCGCAATCCAGGTGCCTAGGATCTTGGCGGCATGGGCTTTGAAGTCAAGTAGGCCCATGCCACCACGATGATGAGGGCCAAACATGACCTCTAGCCGTACTGGTGGAGGGCGGCCTGACCAAAGCCAACCTTGTAGCAAAGCATACAGGGATTTGAAGAAGCTTGGGGAGAAGGGGATGGCGTGGGCTCCAAACCAGACTTTGGATAGGAGCATAGAGTTGGCAAGAACAACCCTGCCAGTGAGGGTAGTAGGGTGGGCTCTGAGAGAGGCGATTCGCTTCGTCACGTTGTCCAGTATATGGCCCTCCATTACTGCTGACGCGTATCCTCCTGCCTCCAACCACACGCCCAGATGGCGTACCGGTCCTATGGTAGGTCGCGGCACAAAGGGGAGCACCAGTGGAGCGGTGTGTTTTGAGTTAGTAAGGCGTGGACTTGGGCGAGCAGCTGGGCTGGGTTGAGAACTACTTGCTGGGGCCCAGCAGTTCTGAAACCGACTAAGGAGGATGATTTCGGTTTTGGAGGCGTTCAGTGCCGCGTTGCTTACCCGGGAATATTCCTGGATGAGGGCTTCAAGCGCGCGTGCATCTTTATTATTAGACACCCCCACCACGCACTCATCTGCAAATGCCATCATCTTGACTGGGGTTTGGCCTGGCACATGGACCCCAGTGAGTTGGGCATTCACATTTCGCAGTAGTGGGTCAAGGCTGAAGTTGTATAAGAGTGGGCTCAGGGGGTCCCCTTGTCGCAGGCCCCTTTGAGGATGGACTACTTCCGTTAGGAAACCTGGGCCGCGCACAGCCATTGTTGCAGATTCCGTGAGCAGCATCACCCAGTTAATGAAGCGGGGAGGTAGGCGGAATTATTGGAGGCAGGCCCTAAGGTATTCCCAGTTTACTCTATCATAGGCCTTTTGTTGGTCCAAGAATACAAGTGCCCCAGAGGCTGTGGACTGACACACATTAGCCACAGAGTGCACATTATCCCAAATCGACCTTCTGGGGATAAAACCGAATTGTTCTGGAGAGATGGTGGCAGATGCTACAGTCCCTAAACGGTTAGCCATGATTTTTGTTAAAATTTTGGTGTCTGTGTTTGTTAGAGAAATGGGGCGCCAGTTGGCTAAGTCTAGCCTATCCCCTTTCTTGAAGAGTGTGACTGTAAAAGCCTCATGTCCTCCTGGTAGGAGGCACATTTCCAACAGGCTTTGGTTGAGTGAGGCTAGCAACAATGGGGATATGTAATTAAAATATCTTTTGTAGAACTCATATGGAATGCCATCTGGGCCTGGGCAAATCGGTTTGGCGCACCACGAATGGTAGTCCATAATTCATTCAAAGTAATTAAATTCATTATTTCCGGGTATTGGAAAATGGTGCGGATATGAGCTCTGTCGAGAAACTCCGCCATTTTGGCTGGCTGAATTGGTTCAGCTCAGTATAACTTGGAGTAATATCTTTGCATTTTAATTGCCACTTTGGCCGGTGTGTCCACAATAGAATTATCCAATCTTTGCACCTGTGTGCAGGCCACACTCTGGCGTGGTGCAAAATTTTTTTGAAGAAGTATGCGGTGCACTTGTCGCCTTTAGTGATGCGTGTGGCCCTGTATTGGACACAAACCCAATGTTTGTGTTGCCTTTCAAGTGCGTTGATGTGGGCTGCTGCCTCCGCCCACTTCTGGCCCCATGCAGGGCTATATCCTAAGGCTGGAATGTTGGACTCCAAGTGGGCCAATTCTGCCAGTGCGCACAATATAACCGCCGATGTGGCTCATGAGCGTCTGGATGAGAGATGGCGATAGTGGCGGATGGTGTCTTTTTTGAAAGTTGCCCATGTGAAAATGGGGTCTGCGCAAAATGGTGCAACAAATGATTTTGCCAAAGTTGCCTCTTCCACCCACGAGGAAAATCCTGGTGATGCAAGCTCTGGGGGGCAGATTTTGCACCAATGTGGGGCCTTTGCAACTGTGACAGGTAAGTGGTAAATTATCAAGACCAGTTGGTGGTCGGAGAATTCCATTTTCATTGTTTTAAAGTGGGAGATGTGGGTTGGAATTTCGCCGGCGCTAGAATAAGGTCAATGCGGGTCATGGACCTTAATTGGCCAGTTTTGGATGTGGGGATGCATCATGTTTTTGAGCAGTGGGGCATGTCATGGCAGCGCATCAATTAACCCAAGGGTGGCTTTTAGAACGCGTAGTTCTACGTGACCCTGTGGGGCGTGGGGTGAGGGCAGCCACCAGTCCGTTGGTGAGGTTAGCCAACAGTTCATGTCACCGATTAGGAAAGAATTGGGGGGTAGCGGGAGGGATTTGACTGACGAGAAAAATTCCCGACGCTCTTGTGCACCGTTTGGGGTGTAAATGTTGATGATTGTGTGTGCAACATTGGCCCATGAGAAGATGACAATGAGCACTCGGTCATTTAGGAATGTTTCTGAAGATGTAAATTTGAAAAAATTGTTTTTCCAAATTAGCACCCCACAGTGCTTTGACCAAAAGGATAGGGATGGTAGGAGCATTGTTTTCCAAGCATCCTTGGAACCTCGTGGACAGTGGGTTTCCTGGATGGCCAGGATATCCATGGGTAAATTATTTTGTAAAAACTCAGTTTCCTAGCCCAGGATGGGGAGGCCTTGAGTCCAGCAATATTCAGCATCCCTAGAGTGAAGGTTTCCCCCATCGCACCTTAGGTGCAAGGGGTGGGCCCCCTGGCCCACCAGCCTCTTCCAGGTCCCCACGGGCTTTCACAGCAGTGCGGGTATTAGCAGCAATGCTATCGAGGTTTTTGTTAATTTTTGCGGAAAGAGTCGCGTTGGCTTTGGCCTTCGCTTTTTGTTTTCCCGACGTCGGACGAATTTTTTGTGGTGCGGATAAGTTTGGTGCACCGTCAAGTGGGGCAAAAAAATTTTTTTGGTTGGGATAGGTCCCAAGTCAGTTTCAACTGGGGCTTGGGTGCAGCGATTGGGTGAGATCGAATCTCCCATCAGATCCTCGGATTGAGTGGCCCATTCAGCTTGGGCCTCCCAATCTGATTGGGTGATTGATTCCCAAGTTGCTTCCGCTGCGAAGGTCTCCATGTCCTCCTGGCGTTGTGAGTGTGGGATGGTGGTGGTGACCTTGGCCGCTTCCTAGGCCACGGTCCTATGGGCCTGCTTGGCCTTCTTCCGCTCCTGCGGGGAGATGGGCTTTACCAATAGGTAGCAGCCTTGTGCTCCCCACGGGAAAGCCTCTTTGGTGCTTGCGGTTGGTTCATAGTGCGCCTCTCCGCTGGCCATGGCCGCCGAGGGGTGCTCTTGGAATGTAACGCCCTCTTTAATGGGGCACGCGTGTGCCTTATGGCTGAATGCATCACAGTGGGTGCAAATGGGGGGCGCGCTGTCCACAGTTACCCGGAATGGGTGGGTGGTGTGCCCTGCGATGTCAATAAAGGTGGAGTGCGGGATCTGGGTTAGGTCCTTCGCGATCTCCTCAGTTGGGGTCAGAACTGCGATGGCTTTGCTGGTGCACAGGTGTGGCATCAGCGTGAAATGTTGCATTTCAAAAGATTGTATTTCGCCGTATATGGCGAGACCATCTTTCAGGTGTTGCTCCAAAATGTCACGTTTTACCTTAGTAGGCAAAAGTCAAATGTGAGGAAAATTTGGTTTGATTTTGTCCATCTGGTGCATTTAGTTTCGACGACCTGTTGCCCTTTGGGGAGGTTGACCACTACATGCACCGCTGCAGCCTTGTCTGCTGCTATTTTGCTTTAAAAACCTAGGTCCAGCCAACCGCGTGACATGGAGTGAGGTGCAACGTACACCGCGGTCAGGAAAATTTTGTGTACATCTTCACAAAATTTTTCCCATAGGGCCATTTTTTGGATGTCCAGATACACATGGACTCCGAATTCCACCGATGAAAGTGGCTGGGAATGTGGCGTATTGATGTACTGGTTGCATTGTGCTTGCCATGCGAGTATCTCTGGGGAAATTGTGACCGCCAGTTTTTTTAGATTTTTTCTATTCCGCCAGATTCTCCGGGGCGTTTTCTAATGTTAGAGGCTGCGGGCCTTCCGCCTGCTCCTCTTGCCTTGCTTGCCCAACTGCTCCCAGACATAAGCGCAGACTAATCCCCTCTATGAGTTATCAAACTAGATTTAGTCTTGAATTGAATGGGTTGCAAAAGTGTTTGCAATGAGAAAGAAAAGTTTCTGTCCAGAGTTTTTTATTATATCCTTATATGACATCACATCCTAGTATTTTTACTCGACTACACCCCTGTAGTGAGCACTAATTGTTAAAATTTATAGGGTTCTTGATTATTCTTGGCTAATAACTCCCAAATTATTTAACTGCACAGGTTTGTTGTTGTAAACTTTTCTTTCTAATTAATATCACTTTTAGTAATATGATTCAATTCAAAATTTTTCTTTCATGTTGCAATCACTTTTGCAACCTATTCAATTCAAGACTGAATCTAGTTTGATAATCTCACAGAGAAGATTAGTCTGAGCCCATGTCAGGGAGCAGTTGGGCAAGCAAGGTAAGAGGAGCAGGTCGAAGGCCCGCGGCCTCCAACGTTCGAAAACACCCCAGAGAATCCAGCGGAATAGACAAAAATCTTAAAAAACTGGCAGTCACTATTTCCCCAGAGATACTCGCATAGCAAGCACGATGCAACCAGTACATCAACATGCCACACTCCCAGCCACTTTGTCAGTGGAATTTGGAGTCCGCGTGTTTCTGGACATCCAAAAAATGGCCTTATGGGAAAAATTTTGTGAAGATGTGCACACAATTTTCCTGACCGCGGTGTACGTTGCACCTCACTCCATGTCACGCGGTTGGCTGGACCTAGGTTTCAAAAGTAAAAGGCAACAGATGAGGCTGCAGTGGTGCGTGTAGTGGTTGACCTCCCCGAAGGGCAACAGGTTGTCAAAACCAAATGCACCAGATGGACAAAATAAACCAAATTTTCCTCACGTTCAACTTTTTGCCTACTACGATAAAACGTGACATTTTGGAATGACACTTGAAAGATGGTCTCGCCATATACAGCAAAATACAATCTTTCGAAATGCAACGTTTCACGCTGATGCCACACCTGTGCACCGGCAAAGCTATTGCAGTTCTGACCCCAGCTGAGGAGTTCGTGAAGGACCTAACCCAGATCCTGCACTCCACTTTTATTGATATTGCAGGGCATACCACCCACCCATTCCAGGTGACCGTGGACAGCGCGCCCCCCATTTGCACCCACTGTGATGCGTTCAGCTATAAGGCACACGCATGTCCCATCAAGGAGGGCATCACATTCCAAGAGCACCCCTTGGTGGCCATGGCCAGCGGAGAGGCGCACTACAAACCAACTGCAAGCACCAAAGAGACTTTACTGTGGGGAGCACAAGGCTGCTACCTATTGGTAAAGCCCATCTCCCCGCAGGAGCGGAAGAAGGCCAAACAGGCCCATAGGGCTGCGACTAAGGAAGCAGCCAAGGCTACCACCGCTATCCCACACTCACAACGCCAGGAGGACATGGAAACCTTCGCGGCAGAAGCAACTTGGGAATCCATCAACCAAACAGATTCAGAAGCCCATGATGAGCGGGCCACTCAATCTGAGGATCCGATGGGAGATTTGATCTCACCCAATCATTGCACCCAAGCTCCAGTCAAAACTAACTTGGGACCTATCCCAACTGAAAAAAAAATTTCAACCTGCTCAACGGTGCACCAAACTCATCAGCACTGCAAAAAATTTGTCCGACGTTGGGAAAACAAAAAGTGAGGCTAAAGCCAATGTGACTCTTTCCGCAAAAATCAACAAAAACTCTGATAGCATTGCTGCTAAAACCCGTGCTGCTGTGAAGGCCTGTGGGGATCTAGAAGAGGCTGGTGGGCCTGGGGGCCCACCCCTCGCACCTAAGGTGCAATGGGGGAAACCTTCACTTTAGGGACATTGAATATCGCTGGACTCAAGGCCTCCCCATCCTGGGCTAGGAAACTGAGTTTTTTACAATACAATTTACCCGTGGATATCCTGGCCATCCAGGAGTCCCACTGTCCACGAGGTTCCAAGGAAACTTGGAAAACAATGCTCCTCCCATCCCTATCCTTTTAGTCAAAGCACTGTGGGGTGCTAATTCAGAAAAATAATTTTTTCAAATTTGTATCCTCAGAAACATTCCTAAATGTCTGAGTGCTTGTAGTCACTTTCACGTGGGCTGATGTAGCGCATGCAATCGTCAACATCTATGCCCCAAATGGTGCACACAAGCGTCAGGAATTTTTCTCATCAGTCAAATCCCTCCCATTACCCCCAAATTCTTTCCTAGTCAGCGACATGAACTGTTGGCTAACCACACCAATAGACCAGTGGCCTGCCTCACCCCACGCCCCACAGGGTCACATAGAACTACACGTTCTAAAGGCCACCCTTGGGTTAATAGATGCACTGCCGCGACATGCCCCACTGCTAGAAAACATATGCGTCCCATGTCCACAACGGCCAATTAAGGTCTATGACCCGCATCGACCTTATTCTAATGCCAGCGAAATTCCAACCTCACATCTCCCACTTTAAAACAACAAAAATGGAATTCTCCAACCATCATCTGGTCTTGGTAACCTACCACTTACCTGTCACAGCTGCTAAGGCCCCACATTGGTGCAAAATCTGCTCCCTCGAGCTTGCGTCACCAGGATTTTATGTGGGTGGAAGAGGCAACTTTGGCAAAAAAGTTTGTTGCACCGTTTTGTGCAGAACCCATTTCCACATGGGCAGCTTTCAAAGAGGACACCATCCGCTACTCTCGCCAACTCTCCTCCAGATGCTCATGAGCCACATCGGCGGTTATCTCGCTCACTCTGGCAGAGTTGGCACACTTGAAGTCCAACATACCAGTTACAGGATACAGCCCTGCATGGGGCCGGAAGTGGGTGGAGGCAGCCGCCCACCTCAACTCACTCGAAAGTCAACACAAACATCAGGGTTATGTTCAATACAGGGCCACACGCAATACAAAAGGCGACAAGTGCACCGCATATTTATTTGAAAAAAATTTTGCACCATGCCAGAGTGTAGCCTGCACACAGGTACAAAGATCGGATAATTCCATTGCAGATACACTGGCTGAAGTGGCAATCAAATGCAAAAATATTACTCCGAGTTGTACTGAGCCAATCCAATTCAGCCAGGTAAAGTGGCAGAATTTCTCAACTAAGCCCACATCCGCATCATTTTCCAATACCCGGAAATAATGAATTTAATTACTCTGAACGAATTATGGACAGCCATTCGCGGTGTGCCAATCCAATATGCCCAGGCCCAGATGGCATTCCATATGAGTTCTACAAAAAATATTTTTAAATATATATCCTCATTGCTGCTCGCCTCACTAAAGAAAGCCTGTTGGAAACGTGCCTCCTACCAGGACTACATGAGGCCTTTACTGTCACACTCTTCAAGAAAGGGGATAAGCTAGACTTAGCTAACTGGCGCACCATTTCTCTAACAAACACAGACACTAAAATTTAACAAAAATTATGGCTAACCGATTAGGGACTGTAGCATCTGACACCATCTCCCCAGAACAATTTGGTTTCATCCCCAGAAGGTCGATTTGGGATAACGTACACTCTGTGGCTAATGTATGTCAGTCCACAGCCTCTGGGGCACTTGTATTCTTGGACCAACAGAAAGGCTTATGATAGAGTAAACTGGGAATACCTTAGTGCCTGCCTCCATCAATTCCGCCTACCCCCTCGCTTCATCAACTGGGTGATGCTGCTCACAGAATCTGCAACAATGGCAGTGCTTGGCCCTGGCTTCCTAACGGAAGTAGTCCGCCCTCAAAGGGGCTTGCGACAAGGGGACCCCCTCAGCCCACTCTTATACAACTTCAGCCTTGACCCACTACTGCGAAATGTGAATGCCCAACTCACTGGGGTCCATGTGCCAGGCCAAGCCCCAGTCAAGATATTGGCATTCGCAGATGATTGTGTGGTTGGGGTGTCTAATAATCAAGATGCACGCGCGCTTGAAGCTCTCATCCAGGAATATTCCTGGGTAAGCAATGCGGCACTACCCGCTTCCAAAACTGAAATCATCCTCCTTGGTCGGTTTCAAAACTGCTGGACCCCAGCAATTAGTTCCCAACCCAGCCCATCTGCTCAGCTCACGTCAACGCCCTACTAACTCAACACACACCGCTCCACTGGTGCTCCCCTTCATGCCACGTCCTACCATAGGGCCTGTCCGCCATCTGGGCGTGTGGATGGAGGCAGGCGGATACGTGTCAGCAGTAATGGAGTGCCGTATTCTGGACAACGTGACGAAGCGAATCACCTCTCTCAGAGCCCACCTTACTTCCCTTACTGGCAGGGTTGTTTTAGCCAACTCTATGCTCCTATCCAAAGTCTGGTTTGGAGCCCACGCCATCACCTTCTCCCCAAGCTTCTTCAAATCCTTGTATGCCTTGCTGCAAGGATGGCTTTGGTCAGGCCGCCCTCCACCAGTGCGGCTAGAGGTCATCTTTGGCCCTCGTCATCATGGTGGCATGGGCCTGCTTGACTTCAAAGCCCATGCTGCCAAGATCCTGGGCACCTGGATCGCGACCGTCACCGCCCCTACACTCCCCTCCCAACACTGGTCCCGCGCAGCCCGCTCCAACTTCTCCCACTCCTTGGGCCTCAACAATCCATCAAACTCCCACTCCCTGATGAAATACCTCGCATCACACACATCGGCCACAGGACCTCACGGGACCAAAACCCACTACAAACGAATCCTACTCTCCATGCGAAACGCTGAGTGGAGAATTCGTATTAGCGGATATACAATACAAAGAGGCTGCCCCTCTCCTCAGTTCACACAAGAGGTACAGGGGCTACCCATCCATGATGGCGTGATCCCCATTCGGCCCCATGTCCTATCCAGGGTGGACTACCTGGACATGATGGACATCCCTTACTCCATTGAGACCCATAAAACTATCTGGAAATACGTACATCATCCTTTGTTGCAGCCTCAAGTCCGCTCCCATGTGTGGCGCTGCCTGAGGCAGGTGTATCATACAGCTGAGCGCTCTAACGCTTTACACTCATCCTGTGTCATGTGTGGCCAGTATGGAACGCTGTTCCACCGCCTGGAGAAGTGCCCCACCTCTAAAGTGATATGGCGCGAAGCTCAACGTCTGCTGGGCCAGGACCAAACGCATCCCTTAAGTCTGTCAAGAGATATGTTTGCTCTATCAATGGCCTCCTCCCTTCCACCCTCCCTCCGTGCTTTAGTGGTTGAAATCGTTATGTAAGTCATCCACACAATTGTCTTAGATGCTATCGCAGGCTCCACCCCCACCCTCTCAGAAGCTGTCCACAGATTCCAGTCTCATATGGTGGATCACTTTCAAGCATGGATGTTTGGATACCTCCCACCGCATCACCAACAGCTGGTCTCCTCCTGGTTCCCGGATGTTCATCAAATCAGACCCCTTCCTCCACACATGCTCAATGGTGGCTACAGCCCCTTCACACGTTCACTCCCCTCCCCATGAGTGGCGTTCCCGCTGGCAACAAGAGATAGCATCGCTTTTCTGGGGTGCCTCCCCCGGTACTAAGTTTGTCTCTTCTGAGTCATATTTGGAAGTGTTGTCCCATGGTCAGCCTTCCCCGCAATAAATTTAAAAATATGATTCGATTCAAACAGCATAATTTGATAATCAACACCAGTCGAGATAAGTATGAATAATAAGGTAAAGAGCTGGGCGAACGCGGTAAAGGGCAGCGGACTTGGACCTGCACCGCCCAAAGGTACCAAGCGCACAGTTACAAACAAAAATCTCGACAAAAATAAAAACCTGAGGTGGCGCCGCCCACAGGGTTTATCAAACTTTTGGTTTGTACTGCAGCTATTTGTAAGTATCCCAATTGCAACCACTGTCATCTGAGGAACATGGGATAGAAGTTTTCCTGGGCTTAGAAACACTGACAATGTGGGAAAAGTTTGGCGAAGCCCAACAAAAAATTTTCCTGCACATGGTGTACTTAACAACCCATACTATCCGAAGAGGTTGGGTAGATTTTGGGTTCAAAACCGCGGAAGAAGCAAACAAAGCAGCGAAGGTCAGAGTGGTACTAGACCCTCCTGATGGACAGCAACTGGTTTTGACCAAACGCACCCGATGGACTGAATCCAAAGACATTTTCATAATTTTTGGCTATCTTCTGACCACACTGGCGCGCACAGTAGTCAAAAGACATCTCCAAGAAGGCTTGGAAGCCTATGGAAAAAATTAAACAATTTGAAATGCAATGATTTCAGCTGATGCTGACCCTTAGCACTGAAAAAACAATTTCAATCATTTCACTGAACCAGGAGGTAGTGGAGGATATTACAAAAATCCCCCACATTGCATCCTTCACAATTGATGGGAAAAAATCCCAGCTGTTCCACGCAACAGTGGAAAACGCACCCCCCCATTTGCAACCACTGCCAGGCCTTTGGGCACAAGATTCATGCTTGCCCTATAAAAGAAGGCCTGAGATAAATGGAACTATATGAGGAGGAAATGGGCGAAGAGGACTCATAGTATGTCAAAATCATGGATACTACACAAGCCTTCAAATGGGGAGAACATGGCTAGTATAAAATAATTGACCCTTTTTCCCTGAAAGAACAAAAAATGGCAAAACAAACTCAAAAGCTAGCCGCGGCCAAGGCAAAGGCCTCAGCGGAATCAACAATATCGCTGGAGCAGATCCAGAAAGACATGGAGGAACTTGAGTCCATGAACCAATCAGATCCTGCGGAAAACCATAAATACAATATGACCAGTTTAAATTCGGTGAAACCTGATTCAGAAATGAATGCAGCAAAAATTGGGGTTCAGTGCACCCCCAGAAATTGCAGAATTTAACCCAATTGGGAAGTAAAATCAACAGTGGAATGCGCAAGAAAACAATATAGCCAATAAAAACCCACAAGTGCACCGCAATAACATATTGAGACCAAGCAAAGCTAAGAGAAGAGAAAAAACTGCAGCGATGAAAGGGGCAGAATACACCCCAACTCTACTCATGGTCATGCTCTACGCAGCAGAGGTGTAGTGGAGAGCAATGTGAGTGAGGGAGTAGGGCTGGGAGGCCCTGCTAACTGCTCCTGAGGCGCATTTGGCATCTCAGTAGAGATAGGGACGCTGAACATAGTGGGACTCATTTCGTTAATGTCCCAGTACAAGAAGTTGAGTCTCCTATGAAACCCACCTGTGGATATCCTGGCGGTGCAGGAAACCCACTGTCCACAGGGAGAGGAGGAGGCATGGGAAAAATTCTCCTCCCAACAATATCGTTTTGGTCACTCCACTATGGGGTGATAGTATGTGTGAACCAAAAATTTAATTTTATTAATATAAATTTGTTTCTGGACAGCGGCATACTCGTTGTAATCTTCTCATGGCACAAAGAAGTGCACACAATAACCAGTATGTACTCCCCAAATGGTGCAAATGACCAAAGAGAATTTCTCACAGCCCTAACACAACTAACTCTACCAGAAAATACTTTTGTCATTGGAGACATGAACTGCTAGATTAACCCAAAGACGGACTGATGGCCATATACAACAGAGATACCACAATGGCAAGTGGAACACCAAGTACTAAAGGCCACCCTGGTACTATATGATCCACTTCCAAAAAGGCAATCCCTGCTACAAAACATGACACGCCCACATGTACACAATGGTACACTTGTCTCTATGTCAAGGATAGACCTAATACTCGCACCAATAATTTTCTGTCACCAAATTCAAAAATTAAAAAACTGCAAAGAATTGAATTCTCCGACCATTGACTTCTTTTGGTGTCTTACAAACTGGCGGAACCAAGTACCCAAGCACCCAGATGGTGCAGAATACGCCCAGAAAGTTTAGCTGACTCAGAATTTCAATCCTGGATGGAGGAAATATCCTCAACATGGGATTTTCAAACACCTTTTTGCTTGGACTCACTAACCACCTGAGAAAACTAAAAAAAAACAACAACCCAACAAATTAAACATACATCATCTAGAAGACACAGGGAATTTTCAGCCATTATCAAACACACATTGGTGAAATTGACCATCTAGAAAACAATGTGCCAAGAATGGGATACAGCCATGGATGGGGTCGCAAATGGGCGGAGGTTTCTGCTTGGCTAAACACCCTGATCCACAAACACCAACACCGAGTTGGAGTCCAATATAAAGGCAAAACCATAAGAGATGGAGAAACCTGCTCAAGCTACTTTTCCGCCAATTCCACACCAGGAAAAATATGATAGCTTGTACACAAGTCCGTCGACTGGACAAATCCATAGCAGAAATACCCAAAGAAGTCATGACCAAAGTGCACAGGTTTTATATCTAAAATTGTATAAATTTGAGCTGGTTGAACCAGAAAAAATCAAAAAAATCCTTTGAAGTGCACATATTGACACCATGGTTTATTATCTCAATTTAATTAACCTAATATTGCGCGAGGAATTATGGGAAGTAGTACGCGGTGCACCAAGAGGGAAATGCCTTGGTCCTGATGGGATTCCCTATGAATTTTACATAAAATATTTTACTAACATTTCTAACATTCTTCTAGCTTCAATGAATAAGTGTATTATGGAAACATGCCTCCTACCTGGAGGCAAAGAAGCCTACACGGTCACTTTATTCAAGAAAGGAGATAGATTAGACCTATCCAACTGGCGCCCAATTTCCCTAAACAACACAGATGCAAAAAAAAACTTACAAAAATCATGGCCAAACGACTAGGAGAAATTGCAACTGACGTGATAATTCCATTACAATATGGATTTGTTCCAAGAAGTTCCATATGGAACAACATCCACACAGTTGCAAATGTCTGCCAGTCCAAACCTCTGGAGCGCTTGTCTTCTTGGACCAACAGAAGGCATAAGACAGGGCTAACTGGACCTATCTTTTTACTACCTTCAAAAATTCAAGCTTCCAAATAGATTTTATAAACTGAGTAATGTTGTTTACAGAGTCTGCAACCATGGCTGTGCGGGGAGCAGGCTTCTTAACCAACCCAGTTATCCCAAAGAGAGGACTAAAACAAGGAGACCCCTTAAGCCCTCTACTCTACAATTTTAGCTTAGACCCCCTAATCCGAAATACAAACACACTGCTCAAAGGAATCAACGTCAAGGGCCAACCACCAGTCAAAATGATGGCCTTCGCTGATGATTGTGTGGTAGGCATATCCAACAATCAGGACGCTTTCAGAATTGAGAAGATAATACAAGACTATTCAGCCATAAGTAACTCATCATTTAACATTGAGAAAAAGGAAATTATACTCAAGGTGATATATCAGACACAGTTTATGCCATCTACACAGGGCCAACAAGCTAGTACATCAAGACTCCTGACCAGATATAGGAGGCGAAAATTAGCAATGACCTCACTGAAACTTCCATTTATCACCAAGTCAACAGCTGGCCCTGTTCGCCACTTGGGAGTATGGTTGGAAGCAGGAGGTTACGCTATCTCCATGATAGAAAATTAATTATTGGACAAAATAACGAAACGCATTGCCTCCTTACATGGACATCAAACAGGTCTAAAAGGAAGGGTCATGGTAGCCAACTCTATGATTCTATCAATCATATGGTTCATGGCCCATGCAATCGCTTTCTCACCATCTTTCTTCAACAAAGTCCACGCCATATTATAAGGATGGCTATGGTCCAACCACAACCCCCTTATACGCCTCAAGACCCTATTTGGCTCTAGAAGGAATGGAGGTATGGGGCTTACTAATTACGTAGAGCAAGAAACCCTATACTGGGATCCTGGATAGCTCAGATGACTAGCCCAGATCTTCCAGATACACACTGGGCCAGAACAGCAAGATATAACTTCACACGTGCACTAAAATTAAAAAACCCGGATCACAAACACATTAATCAAGTATCTGGCATCCCATCCCAAAGCTGCAGGACCACATGGCACTCCTGCACACCTCAAACGAATAATCCTACCCATGAGAAGAGCGACATGGCGGATTCATATAAACGACCAAACCAGTCACTGAGGACGCCCAAGACTAACTCACAGACAGGAAATCAATGGCCAAATAGTCACAGACAATATAATTAGTAAAAGCCCAAGTACCATAGCCAGGATAGATTACCTGGACCATATTGACATACCCTACAACCTGGAGACCCAAAGAAGAGTATGGAGATACACAAATCACCCTCTACACCAACCCAGGATAAGAGCACATGTATGGAGGTGTATGAGGAGAGTATACCAAACAGCTGAACGGTCAAATGCCACTCACACCTCATGTGCAATATGTGGTCAGTATGGAAGCCTAGCCCACCGTTTAGAACAATGCCCAACATCAGTGGCGGTATGGAAATAGGCCATGCGCCATTTCTGCCGAGAAAATGGACAGCCATACAGCCTAGCAAGGAACATGTTCGCTATAAACATGGACTCTCCTATCCACCCATCTCTCAGGGCGCTAATAGTAGCAATAGCACTATAGACGATACACACAATGGTACTGGAATTGGCTACAGGAGCAGCGCCAACAATCCAAGAAGCCATTCATCGCTTCCACAGCCATACATTGGAACATTTCCAAGCATGGCTGTTTGGACATATGACTTCCCGTAACTGAAGGACAATCAACACATGGTTCCCCATATGGTTCCTAAAAGTTGATCCTTTCCTTCACACATGCTGCATCCAAGAATAAGCCAGCATAACTCTCTTTCCCTACTATCCTAATCTTGGTGATCCTGGAGACAACAAGAGGGGCCTTGAACCTTCTGGGGTGTCTTTAATTGCCGAATTTCATTATTTTTCTCACTATATCAGAAGTGCTTGTCCCCTGGTCGACCTTCCCCAAATAAACAAAAGTTTGTTGTTGTGCAATTCTCCACGTTGTCTGATAGAAAGATGTATTCGTTTGATAATAGTATGGAGACTATTATCTGTAATTGAAATAAAGTACTAGAATTGGGTCCAACACTTGACCAGTATTTCCTCTCAATATACTTAGGATGTCCTCAATAGGGATTTGTTCCCTTATACCGCCTAACTTGATCCACGCTCAGATCCTTTATTAACGGCTTATTTCTGGTGACATACCGTTGGAAGCAATCCCCAATTCAGTTCAGCTTCTCTTCTCTGAATCTACGCTCAGATACTTACTCTTTATCCTAAAGAGTCTCCCGATTATAGCACATAGCAATAATTTTCTTGAGAAAGAATATAACTCAAAATTGATTCTGGTATGATAGTAATTACTGGTAAAAGTGTAAAGTATTTCAGTGTATATCAGTATAAGTAATTTATTGAGTATTTTTCTTAGGGTAATTTATAGTGAAGATTATGCGCCCAAACATGGTTAGCACCTCATCAATGAAATGGCAGCCATTGCTGTTGAATTACCCATCATCGTCTCATCAGCGATGGTCTTCCCCATCCTGGCTAGGATTCCATCGTTGGACATCCTTAAGAACTAAAATGAAAAGAGTTAAAAATGTGTCCTAAAGTTTCTCTCAATCCCAGCAAACCAACCATATTTGGCAAGCGACCTGCTTAGGTAATGGGACTTATTACCAATTAAGGCAGGTCATGAACCAACTGTTCAATTCGCTAGGTGCAGGCGGCATCACTCGCCTTACTACTTGATCCTTAAATTCCCAATTGGTTGGTGATGAAACCTAAATAATCCCAATTGGTACACCTGATAGTTAATCATCAATCAACTATCAGATGCCTCTATTTCATCAGCAACTCTGCTTGATGAGATCTTAAGCATTCAGCTGGATAGATCACAATCAGATCTGATCCAGGCAAATAACTAAAATCCCCCAAACATTGTTACCCCAAAATCGGGGTCAACTGATATCTAATTCACTTCGCAATAGTGAATTATCCCCTAGTGACCCCTGGTAATCTAGTCAGCCTGGAATATGAGCAAAAATCTCAACAATGTCAGAGCAGTATTGTCCCAATTAGATGATAAAGGGGTGGAGCACCATTTTTTGTTTCATTTGGAGTCTAAATTGCCACAAGAAGAATTACCCTTTGACAGAATGGGAGTGTTTATCTATAATCTACACATATAATGCATTTCTGGGTATATCTTCATTGCATGAAATTCAAGGTTGTGACTGACCACGCTTCATTACAATGGATGAAAAATCTTCAAGAGCTGGAAGGATCACTTGCCCAATGGGCCCTCAAGCTGCAGGTCTACAATTTCAAAATACCTATATCTAGAAACAAAGCATACAAATGCTGATTGTTTATCTCAGTTACTGACAATCTCTATAACTGGTAGATCTGGGCAATTTGTTGTATGAAATATAATCAGTGGCAAATTTACCAATGAACCACCTCTTGTTGTTTGGGCGCTAGATGGAATGATGGCTGCTACTGTCAGAAGAATGGTGAATTATTAAAGCAGATCAGTGAGATCACGCTCAGCTTCCTGAAACCCTCTGCTCAACCAACCATTATTTTGAGCACACATTAGACAGTATACCACAAAGGGCTATGCAAAACGTTAGAATTCCTTCTACCACGCTATAATTGGGAGAGTATGCACTTCAATGTGCTAGTTGTGATCTCTTGTTACTACCAATGTCATAAGAAAAGCCATGTCACCAGAATATCTCTTATTGGTTGGTGAAACCCCAGTTCACATGACACATGTTGTCCATTGACATTGTGGGACCCTTTCAATGGGCACAAATTGCTTCAAGTATATCCAGATAGTGATAGACCATTTGACCAGGTGGGTAGAGGCACGGGCAATAAAGGAATTGGGAAATTCACCGTTTCCAAGTTTATAAAGGAGCGCATAATTAAGGGCATGGTTGCCCCCAGTTCATACTTATTGACAATGGCACCAACTTCACCTCGCACATTCTCCCTAAGTTGAATGAGCTGATGGCCCTACACGGTGCTATAACAACCCCATGCCACTGTGAGTCTAAAGGTATGCTCAAAAAGGTGAATGGGAAACTGGTGAGTATACAATTAAAGCTAGTGACAGATAGACTGTCATATTGGATTACCCTCTTGTAAAAATTTACTCTAGGTTGATTATCAGCTGTCAACCCAGTAACCTTTTTACTGCACAGGTTTGATTTCCTCATGCCTTCATCACGTTGTGTAGAATGTATTATAAATTGATAATAGTATGGAGACTATTATCCATAGTTGAGATTGAGCTATTTTTCAGCCCAACGCTCAGCCAGTATTTCTGATTAAATACTCTTGAAATTGTACTTGTAGGGATTCGTTCCCTATACTATTGTCCACCCAATCTACATTAAGATACCCCAGTGACAGTCTCTCTTAGCCCAACACACAGTTGGCAGCTATCCCTGATTGTTGTTCCTTTGTCTCTAGATCCCCACTCAGATATTTACTCTTCTCTCTGAGAGTCTTCTAATTATTGCCTACTGCAATAATATCCTTGAGATATAATGACACGATAGAAGCTGATAGTCTAACTATACACTGAATCAATAATATTACTATAAAGTACTTGTATAATTACTGTTTATTATAGTAAATCCTATGGAAATATATAGTAGGGGATTCGGCTGTCTAACCCTTGGTTGACACCTCTTCAATGAAATGGCAGCCGTAGCCATTGAATCACCAATCCTCATCTTAGCAGCGATGGTCTTCCCCATTCTGTCTAGCATTCTGTCATTGGTCATCCTTGAGACTTCAAATGGAAAGTGTTGGAAAATGTGTCCCTAACGTTTTCCTTTTAATCCAAGCAAACAAATTATAATTGGCTAGCGCCTAGCTTTGGTAATGGGACTTATTGCCCATTATGGCAGGTCACTCACCAACCGATCAATTCACTAGTTGCAGGCGGCATCACTCACCTCGCAACTCACTATTCATTCCTAATCAGTAGGTGATGAAACTCAACTGATCCCAATCAGTATGACTGATAGTTAGTCACTATCAGATGCCCCTAATTTGCCGGCAACTCCACCCAATGAGATCTTAAGTATTTATCTGAATTTATCCCTGATGGATATGACAAGGCAAATATATCAAAATCCCCCAAACGTAGTTCCTCCAAATTTGGGCCAACTGACTTCTGATTCACTTCGCCTTAGGGAATTTTCCCCCAGTGACACCAAGTAATCTAGTAGGCTGGGAATATGGGCAAAAATCCCAACACATCCCCCCTCTTGCCTAGCTTTCCAGGAAAAAGGACTGGGGCATGAGAACACCACTTTGGACACCTGGTCAAATACTTCATTGTTTCAAGTGGAGTATACCCATCAATACTTAATGCTGCTTGGGATGACCTTCAGCATAAGCGTTCTTCCTCTTCCTCCTCACTACCACCTTCTCAGAGTGCAGTCCCTATGACTTTCTGTTGTACCGGGCTGATCAATTTACTTATGACAATATTAGTCTCAGGATCTGGTTTTCCCCCCGTCAAGGTATATGACCCACTGTCATATTAAGGACTCTTGGTCCAGCGTCCTTGATTTCCTGATTTTCTCCTCATCCTAGACTGGAGACTCTTGCCATCGATGTTTGTTTTGCAGCTTAATTAAGAATACTTATTTCTTATTCGCCCTTGTTATTTTGCTCATAACCTCTTGGCATAAGTCATTATTTTTCCCTTGGAGAGCTTATCTCATTAATTTTGAGATTAATTTCTCTGAAATTGGATCTTAATGGATTATAGAGTGCACAATGTCAACTTCTATATAAGTCCAACATTCCCCCTCTCATCCAGCTCATATGTCACTTTCCAAATCTCGCTTCTAGCAGTTCCTCAATAGTCTGTATAATACTGACCTACTTCTCTTCCAGCAGATAAGTTGGTATTCTCAACGGAACCTCTTTTATGGTCCTTCCAGGACTCATAAGCCTAGTCTGTTTCAAGTGGCTAGTGCTTCTGTCAAATTACCAAAAATGATA
>JAKSZP010003086.1:0-74843 GCA_022478985.1 Massospora cicadina | reverse complement strand
GACATGGAGACCTTCGCGGCGGAAGCAACTCAGGAATCTATCACCCAATCAGATTGGGAGGCCTAAGCCGAACGGGCCACTCAATCCGAAAATCTGATGGGAGATTCGATCTCACCCAATCGCTGCACCCAAGCCCCAGTTAAAACCGACTTGGGACCTATCCCAACTGAAAAAAAAATTTGCCCCACTCGACGGTGCACCGAACTTATCTGCACCGCAAAAAATTCATCCGACGTCGGGAAAACAAAAAGTGAAGGCCAAAGCCAATGCGACTCTTTCTGCAAAAATTAACAAAAACCCTGATAGTGTTGCTGCTAATACCCGCACTGCTGTGAAAGCCCGTGGGGACCTGGAAGAGGCTGGTGGGCCAGGGGGCCCACCCCCTCACACCTAAGGCGATGGGGGAAACCTTCACTCTAGGGATGCTGAATATCGCTGGACTCAAGGCCTCCCCGTCCCGGGCTAGGAAACTGAGTTTTTTACAAATAATTTACCCGTGGATATCCTGGCCATCCAGGAAACCCACTGTCCACGAGGTTCCGAGGATGCTTGGAAAACAATGCTCCTACCATCCCTATCCTTTTGGTCAAAGCACTGTGGGGTGCTAATTTGGAAAAACATATTTTTTCAAATTTACATCTTCAGAAACATTCCTAAATGACTGAGTGCTCATTGTCACCTTCTCATGGGCCAATGTTGCACACACAATTGTCAATATTTATGCCCCAAACAGTGCACAAGAGTGTCAGGAATTTTTCTCGTCAGTCAAATCCCTCCCGCTACCCCCCGATTCTTTCTTAATCAGCGACATGAACTGTTGGCTAACCTCACCAACAGACTGGTGGCTGCCCTCACCCCACGCCCCACAGGGTCATGTAGAACTACGCGTTCTAAAAGCCACCCTTGGGTTAATGGATGCACTGCCACAACATGCCCCACTGCTCAAAAACATGACACATCCCCATATCCACAATGGCCAATTAAGGTCCATGACCCGCATTGACCTTATTCTAGCGCCAGCGAAATTCCAACCCCACATCTCCCACTTCAAAACAACGAAAATGGAATTCTCCGACCACCGACTGGTCTCGATAACATACCACTTACCCGTCACAGTTGCAAAGGCCCCACATTGGTGCAAAATCCGCCCCCCAGAGCTAGCGTCGCCAGGATTTTCCACGTGGGTGGAAGAGGCAACTTTGGCAAAATTGTTTGTTGCATTGTTTTGCGCGGACCCCATTTCCACATGGGCAACTTTCAAAAAAGACACCATCCGCCACTATCACCATCTCTCATCCAGATGCTCATGAGCCACATCGGCGGTTATATCGCACATGCTGGTGGAATTGGCCCACTTGGAGTCCAACATTCCAGCCTCAGGATATAGCCCTGCATGGGGCCAGAAGTGGGCGGAGGCAGCAACCCACCTCAACGCACTTGAAAGGCAACACAAACATTAAGTTTGTGTCCAATACAGGGCCACACATATCACTAAAGGCGACAATTGCACCGCATACTTCTTCAAAAAAAATTTTGCACCATGCCAGAGCGTGGCCTGCACACAGGTGCAAAGATCGGATAATTCTATCATGGACACACCGGCTGAAGTGGCAATCGAAACACAAAGATATTACTCCGAGTTATACTGAGCTGAACCAATTCAGCCGGCTGAAATGGCGGAATTTCTCGACAGAGCTCATATCCGCACTGTTTTCCGATACCCAGAAATAATGAATTTAATTACTCCAAATGAATTATGGACTACCATTTGCGGTGCGCCAAACTGAAAATGCCCAGGCCCAGATGGCATTCCATATGAGTTCTACAAAAAATATTTTAAATACATATCCCCATTGCTGCTAGCCTCACTCAACCAAAGCCTGTTTGAAACGCGCCTCCTACCAGGAGGACATGAGGCTTTTACAGTCACACTCTTCAAGAAAGGGGATAGGCTAGACTTAGCCAACTGGCGCCCCATTTCTCTAACAAACACAGACACCAAAATTTTAACAAAAATCATGGCTAACCGTTTAGGGACTGTAGCATCTGCCACCATCTCTCCAGAACAATTTGGTTTCATCCCCAGAAGGTCGATTTGGGATAACGTGCACTCTGTGGCTAATGTGTGTCAGTCCACAGCCTCTGGGGCACTTGTATTCTTGGACCAACAAAAGGCCTATGATAGAGTAAACTGGGAATACCTTAGGGCCTGCCTCCAACAATTCCGCCTACCTCCCCGCTTCATTAACTGGGTGATGCTGCTCACGGAATCTGCAACAATGGCTGTGCGCGGCCCAGGTTTCCTAACGGATGTGGTATCCTCAAAGGGGCCTGAGAAGGGGACCCCCTGAGCCCACTCTTATATAACTTCAGCCTTGACCCACTACTGCGAAATGTGAATGCCCAACTCACTGGGGTCCATGTGCCAGGCCAAACCCCAGTCAAGATGATGGCATTTGCAGATGATTGCGTGGTGGGGGTGTCTAATAATAAAGATGCATGCGCGCTTGAAGCCCTCATCCAGGAATATTCCCGGGTAAGCAACGCGGCACTAAACGCCTCCAAAACCGAAATCATCCTCCTTGGTCAGTTTCAGAACTGCTGGGCCCCAGCAAGTAGTTCCCAACCCAGCCCAGCTGCTCACCCAAGTCCACGCCTTACTAACTCAAAACACACCGCTCCACTGGTGCTCCCCTTTGTGCCGTGACCTACCATAGGACCGGTACGCCATCTGGGCGTGTGGTTGGAGGCATGAGGATACGCGTCAGCAGTAATGGAGGGCCATATACTGGACAACGTGACGAAGCGAATCGCCTCTCTCAGAGCCCACCCTACTACCCTCACTGGCAGGGTTGTTCTTGCCAACTCTATGCTCCTATCCAAAGTCTGGTTTGGAGCCCATGCCATCCCCTTCTCCCCAAGCTTCTTCAAATCCCTGTATGCTTTGCTACAAGGTTGGCTTTGGTCAGGCCGCCCTCCACCAGTATGGCTAGAGGTCATGTTTGGCCCTCATCATCATGGTGGCATGGGCCTACTTGACTTCAAAGCCCATGCCGCCAAGATCCTAGGCACCTGAATTGCGGCCGTCACTGCTCCTACACTCCCATCCCAACACTGGTCCCGCGTGGCCCGCTCCAACTTCTCCCGAGCCTTGGGCCTCAACAATCGATCAAACCCCCACTCCCTGATGAAATACCTCGCATCACACACATCAGCCACAGGTCCTCACGGGACCAAAACCCACTACAAACGAATCCTACTCTCCATGCGAAGCGCAGAGTGGAGAATTCATATTAGTGGACATACAACCCAAAGAGGCCGCCCCTCTCCTCAGTTTACACAAGAGGTACAGGGGCTACCCATCCATGATGGCGTGATCCCCATTCGACCCCAAGTCCTATCCAGGGTGGACTACCTGGACATGATGGACATCCCTTATTCCACTGAGACCCAAAAAACTATCTGGAAATATGCACTATCCTCTGTTGCAGCCTCAAGTCTGTTCCCATGTGTGGCGCTGCCTGAGGCGGGTGTATCGTACAGCTGAGCGCTCTAGTGCTTTACACTCATCCTGTGTCGTGTGTGGCCAGTATGGAACGCTGTTTCACCGCCTGGAGAAGTGCCCCACCTCTAAAGTAATATGGCGCGAAGTCAAACGTCTGCTAGGCCAGGATCAAACACATCCTTCAGTCTGTCAAGAGATATGTTTGCTTCATCAATGGCCTCCCCCTCCCACCCTCCCTTCGTGCTCTGGTGGTTGCAATCGCCATGTGGACTATCCACACGATTGTCTTGGATGCCATCGCCAGATCCATCCCCACCCTCCCTGAAGCTGTCCACAGATTCCGGTCTCATTTGGTGGATCACTTTCAAGCATGGATGTTTGGATATCTCCCACCACGTCGCCGGCAGCTGGTCTCCTCCTGGTTCCCAGTCTGGTTCATCAAATCAGACCCCTTCCTCCACACGTGCTCAATAGTGGCTACGCCCCCTACACACGTTCCCTCCCCTTCCCATAAGTGGCGTTCCCGCTGGCAACAAGAGATAGCGTCGCTTCTCTGGGGTGCCTCACCTGGTACTGAGTTTTGTCTCGTCTGAGTCATATTTGGAAGTGTCCGTCCCATGGTCGGCCTTCCCCGCAATAAATTTAAAAAACTGAACTAACTAAAACCTTAGATCAAAAGAAAATGACTGTTCAAGGAACAGGTGGAACATAACAATCAAGCACCTACCCACCAGGTGAGACAGCACTAAAGCGCTCATCTTACCATGGTGGAAGGGGAGGGGGATCGGAAGGCTCATTCTCAGACTCATTCACCTCTTTGGTGAGAGCACAAGCCAAGGAGGAGAGCAAAGGGGTTGGGTGATCAGCAACATGGGGAGCAAGGCCAGTAACAAGCAGCTGCTTGAGGAGTAGGCTGTACCTCAGCAAGTCGCCAATGTACTTGGCAAGGGTAGCCTCAGCCTTAATGCGGAGGCCAGGGAGCTGGGACAGAGAAGCCACGGAGGCACAGGTAACTTGAGAGTTGGCTTATGAGGCGGAAACCACTCTCTGGATGGCCTCCTTGGCGCGCTTGTGGTCAATTTCAAGGGTCAATTTTTGGTTTGGGGGAGTGTTTAGCATGAGGATGGGGGGCGGAATTTCTGTCAGCTAGTGCTGCCACTGATTATTCTGCCATATCCTGGATAGAGGTTACCTCAGGGTGGGTGGCTGCTGTGATAGCGAGCTGGTGGTCTGAGCAGAACTCTATGGCGTCTGGTTGGGGAGCATAATATTGTTTTGTGACCTGTTTGGGAGTTTAACTCTGGACAAATTCATCATATGTGGGTTGCAATGCTTCTATAAAATTACCCATATCATCAGTTTCAGCTAATGAGGACCATGGGTTCAAATCAAATTCAAAATTTGGGTTAGCAAATTGAAGCGGTGTGGCTGGTGATTGCAGAATAATGTGGGAACCCACATTAGTCCAAGCTGATCCCTGATTGGATGTGGCGCAGGTGGCACTGGGTGAGGCGCATGTGGCACTTGCTTGAGGGAAGGGCTGATTGACTGCAGCAGGCACCAAGGCGGCAGTAGGCTTTGGGGGAGGGGGTAGGATTGTACCCCAAGTCAGAAAAGTAGTAGGGTGTGAGGAAAATTGGGGGTATTGCAATGACCGCGCAGGGTCTGAGGAAGTCGCAAGGGAGAGGAATTTGCACTTTGAGTGGTCTAACTCAAAGCAGGAAGGGCAGATTGTCCTCCCACCCTCTACCTGGGCCCAGAATGGGTTGGGGGCTGAGGGTATGATGGCGCAGGGTGGAATCAATGAAGCTATTTTTAAATTATTGGGGCTGATTGTGGCAAATGCCCTATTTGTTACAATATAAACTAGCGCAAGAGTATATAACTCATCTATTCTATATATAATTTGATATATAAATTTTTCTATTGTTATTATATATAATAGCAGTATTTAGGAAAATATAAAAAGTAAATTTTAGAATTAATTTATTATTTATGATTAAGTAAAAAATTGAGGTTATCCTGGCAGGGTAATTCCTGCTTCCACTCTAGTGAGCATATATACCAAAAATTACCAAAGCTGGCACAAGAACTTTATAAAGTTTGGGAATGGTATTAGGCTATTTTTCAATAAAGACATTATAATCTTAATATCAGTTCTAGATAAGATCTATAAATTATATGATTCTAATGGTAATTATATATCAATTTGGCTGAGCATTTTAGTATTTAATAATTTTATAGTTCATATATTTGTATATTCAGTTAATAGTTTTTGGTTGTTTATAAGTTCAACAATTGGTTTTAGCTAATGGATTAGTAATTTTTGATTAATTTGATTGGCTCAATGGTTTTAGGAAAGTGGTAGTTTAGTATAATCAATAGTTTCAATTGGTTTTGGGTGATTGGTCAATAGTTTTTATCTAAACTGATAAATTAGTTTTAAATTTATTTAAGGTATGCCAACTAGGGGATGGAGATTACCAATAAGTAAAAAGCAAAAGAACCAAATGAACAAATCAGATGGAACAATAAAAAAAACAAAAAACTCCAACCAGGGGGGAGCAGAAACTGCTAACTCACCATGGCAGAGGGTGAGGGGTTCAGGAGGCTCTTCTGCAGACATACTCTTCATGACAATATTATGATAATTGTAGAAAATGACTAAAGCAGAGAGACAGGGCGTTGGGGCAATAGCGTAGTGTGAGTGGATGGCGGTGTAGAATGAGTTCTCATCCTTATCATCAAGATCAGCTTGGTAGACAGCTTCAACAAATTTTAAATTTATTGCAAGGAAGGCTGACAAGGGGACGGACACTTCTGAATTTCGACCCAAAAGAAATGAAACTTAGTAGCAGGGAAGGCACCCCAGAGAAGCGATGCTATCTTTTGTTTCCAGAGGGAACGCCACTATGGGGAGGGGGAGGGAACGTGTGAAGGGGCCGTAGCCACAAATTGAACACGTGTGGAGGAAAGGGTCCAATTTGATGAACCAAACTGGGAGCTAGGAGGAGACCAGCTGTCAGCGACGTGGTGGGAGGTACCCAAACATCCACCTGGAAGTGGTCCACTAAATGGGACTTGAATCTGTGGACAGCTTCTGGGAGGGTGGGGGTGGAGCCTGCGATGGCATCCAAGATAATCGTGTGGATAGTCCACATGGCAATTGTGACCACCAGAGCACGGAGGGAGGGTGGAAGGGAGGATACCATGGATATAGCAAACATATCTCTTGACAGACTGAAGGGATGTGTTTGATCCTGGCCAAGCAGACGTTGAACTTCGCGCCATATCACTTTAGAGGTAGGGCACTTCTCCAGGTGGTGGAACAGCGTCCCATACTGGCCACACACGACGCAGGATAAGTGTAAAGCATTAGATCAATAAGCTGTATGGTACACCCACCTCAGTCAGCGCCACACATGTGAACAGATTTGAGGCTGTAATAGAGGGTGGTGTGCGTATTTCAAAATAGTCTTCTGGGTCTCAATGGAATAAGGGATGTCCATCATGTCCAGGTAGTCCACCCTGGATAGGACATGGGGACGTGTGGGGATCAATCCATCTTGAATGGGTAGCCCCTGTACCTCCTGTGTGAACTGAGGAGAGGGGCGGCCTCTCTGTGCTGTGTGTCCACTAATACAAATTCTCCACTCAGCGCTCCACATGGAGAGGAGGATTCATTTGTAGTGGGTTTTAGTCCCGTAAGGACTTGTGGCCAATGGGTGGGAAGCTAGATACTTCATCAAGGAGTGAGGGTTTGATGGATTGTTAAGGCCCAGGGCGCGGGAGAAGTTGGAGCGGGCTGCGCGGGACCAGTGTTGGGAGGGGAGCATAGGGGCGGTGATGTCCGCAATCCAGGTGCCCAGGATTTTGGTAGCATGGGCTTTAAAGTTGAGCAGGCCCATGCCACCATGCTGATGAGGGCCAAACATGACCTCAATCTGCACTGAAGGTGGGCGGCCTGACCAAAGCCACCCTTGCAGGAGGGCATACATAGATTAAAAAAAACTTGGGGAGAAGGCGATGGCGTGGGCTCCAAACCAGACTTTGGAGAGGAGCATAGAGTTGGTTAAAACAACCCTTCCATTAAGGGAAGTAGGATGGGCTCTGAGGGAGGCGATGCGCTTCATCACGTTGTCTAGAATATGACTTTCCATTACTGCTGAGGCATACCCGCCTGCCTCCACCCACACGCCCAGATGGCGGACAGGCCCTATGGTAGGGCGTGGCACGAAGGGGAGCACAAGTGGGGCGGTTTGGGGTGAGCAGGGAAGGCGAGCACGTGTGTGAGCAGATTGGCCAGGCTGGGCATTGGTCACTGGGGCCCAGCAGGTTTGATACCGACCAAGGAGGATGATTTCGGTTTTGGAAGCGTTCAGTGCAGCATTACTTACCCGGGAATGTTCCTGGATGAGAGCTTCAAGCGCGCATGCATCTTTATTATTGGACACCCCAACCACACAGTCATTTTCAAACGCCATCATCTTGACTGGGTCTTGGCCTGGTACATGGACCCCAGTGAGGTGGACATTCACATCTTGAAGTAGTGGGTTAAGGCTGAAGTTGTATAAGAGTGGGCTAAGGGGGTTCCCTTGGCTTAAGCCCCTTTGAGGGCGGACTACTTCCGTTAGGAAGCCAGGGCCACGCACTGCCATTGTTGCAGATTCCGTGAGCAGCATTACCCAGTTGATGAAACGAGGGGGCAAGCGGAATTGATGGAGGCAGGCCCTGAGGTATTCCCAGTTTACTCTATCATAGGCCTTCTGTTGGTCCAAAAATACAAGTGCCCCAGAGGCTGTGGACTGGCATGTGTTAGCCACAGAGTGCATGTTGTCCCAAATCGACCTTCTGGGTATGAAACCAAATTGTTCTGGGGATATGGTGGCAGATGCTATAATCCCTAAACGGTTAGCCATGATTTTGGTTAAAAATTTTGTATCCATGTTAGTTAGTGAAATGGGGCGCCAGTTGGCTAGGTCTAGCTTATATCCTTTCTTAAAGAGTATGACAGTGAAGGCCTCTTGCCCTCCTGGTAGAAGGCGCATTTCCAGAAGGCTCTGGTTAAGGGAGGCAAGCAGCAGTGGGGATATATATTTGAAGTACTTTTATAAAATTCATATGGAATGCCATCAGGGCCTGGGCATTTCCAATTTGGTGCACCGCGGATGGCTGACCAGAGTTCATTTGGAGTAATCAAATCTATTAATTCTGGGTATCAGGAAATGGTCCAGATTTGAGTTCTGTCAAGAAATTTTGCCACTTTGGCCATCTGATTTGGATCAGATCAGTATAACTTGGAGTAATACTTTTGTATTTCAATTGCCACTTTGGCCAGCATATCCGTGACAGAATCATCCAATCTCCACACCTGTGTGCAGGCCACGCTCTGGCGCAGTGCAAATTTTTTAAAAAATATGTGGTGCATGTGTCGCCCTCTGTAATGTGTTTTGCCCTGTACTGAACACAAACCTGATGTTTGTGTTGCCTTTTGAGCACGTTGATGTGGGCGGCTGCTTCTTCCCACTTCCAGCCCCAAGCAGGGCTGTAGCCTGTGGCTGGGATGTTGTATTCCAGGTGTGCCAAAATCTTCCAGAGTGCGCGAGATGATGGCTGATGTAGCTTGTGAGCGTCGGGAGGATAGGTGGCAAGTGTGGCGGATGGTATCCTCTTTGAAGGCTGACCATGTGAAGATTATGTCCGCACAAAATGGTTTAGTAAACTCTTTTGCCAAAATTATTGATTCCACCCAAGTGGAAAATCCTGGCGACACAAGTTTGGGTGGGCGGAGTTTGCACCAATGCGGGGCCTTAGCCACTGTGACAGGTAAGTGGTAGGTATTGAGACCAGCCAGTGGTTGAAGAATTTGATTTTTGTTGTTTGGAAGTGGGAAATGTGAGACCAAAATTTTGCTGGTGTGAGGATAAGGTCAATGCGGGTCATGGACCTTAATTGGCCATTGTGGATGTGGGGCGCGCGTCATGTTTTCAAGCAGCGGGGCTTGCTGTGGCAGCACGTCTAATAACCCAAGGGTGGCCTTTAGAATGCGAAGTTCTACGTGACCCTGGGGGGCGTGGGATGAGGAAGGCCAGCGGTCTGTGGGTGAGTCTAACCAACAGTTCATGTCACCAACTATGAAAGGTTCAGGGGGTAATGGAAGGGATTTGACTGACTAGCTTCAACAAATTCTGCTAAGTGATGTTCAGCTTGAATGCAAGCATTGGGGAGTTGGCAAAATTGGATAAACTTTGGAGGGTGATTTTAGCAGATGTGTTAAAATCTTCTAGTTAGTGAAATGCATGACAGCAGCTTTGGCATTGTCAAATAATTTAGTAATTTCGCTTTAGGCTGCTTCAGGGAAATCAGGGGGTAGTAGAGTGTGATCATCCCTAGTTGGAATTGAACCACTGATTGGGCCACTACTTTGCATAGGTTGGGGCAATGGGGAGAAGCCACCGCTGCTAAGGCAAGCTGGTGGTCACTTTGGTAGGGGGCAGCATTATGTTTATGAGCTAAACGTATGGGGGATGGGATTGTGTCAAAATCAAAAGGGAAAAATTCAGCCTGACCATAATAGAACTGGGTAAGAGGTATACAGAATCCTTATTCATGATAACTTTACCTGATCCATCAACCTTGGCCAATAGGTCCCATGATTTTTGGTTCATGAGAATAGTGGATGACGAATTTGGGTGGGTAATAGTCAAATGGGCTGCTTGTTGTGAATGGTGGTTCAGCCTGACTCTGATTGGTGTGGGCAAAATTGGGTGGGTTAATGTGGGTGGTTTGATTAATTGGTTTTATTTAAATGTTTGGTAATTGTACTAATTCAGTATATCTAAATTAATTCTGGCAAGGTGGTGGTTGGATGATTCAGGATGTTTAATAGTTTACAAACTTATTAATGGCTATCTACTAATTTAAAAAAAGCTAAAAATGGGAAAAAATAACCACCTTCAAAAAAGCACTAAAAAGTATTTAATAATTGATAAAAGTATAAATAATCATTAAAACCCTTTTTGAAACCAGCGCTCTATTTTAAACTGACTAAAAATATCATGAAAGCGGCAAATGAGTTTTAGAAGGCCTGTTAGTTGGGGTGCATGAGCACTAGAAGGTAATCCAGAATGCCAAATGCACTGCTGCTCTAATGACTTGAAGTTGGAATGGAAGGTGGGCAAACCACAAATGGAAACTCAAGATGGTAGTAAGGAGCAAACTGGCACACAGCCAGGTTGTTAACCTATGGAGTCAGTATTCATGTGCAAAAAGCTTGTGTGCTGTAACAACGTGGTTGGGTTCCACCGTAGGGTTGCTGGAGAGAGAGCAGGTGGCAAGATTTCGAAATGTTGCCCAAAAGGGAGGTAAAGCCTCCAACAAAAGTAACAGATCCTTATGCCAAATGGCTTTAGCAAGCGAAAAGTGTCTGAGGATGCTTGAGTACATTATACCCAGTCCATGATGGTAGGCAACATTGTTGTTATGATGGCTACAAGGGCCAGTCATTGCACAACCCAAAAATTATTTTTATGTCTGGATTTTGCAGCGGATACCAAGGAAAAATTCCAAAAAGCAAATTTAATTAGTGTGGGGTTTTTTATTGCAAATTAAGATAAAGAAATTGAATGACAACTACACCTTTAAGGAATGATTGCTTAAATACTTGGTCGCTTAAGGAAAAGATGACATGCATGGGTGTGGGGCCTCAATTTTCTGACCTATAATGATGGAAGTCAAGTGTAAATTATCTGAATTTGTGGCCATATCAGCGGAAAACCAGCCAATTTCAATTCAACTCTGGTGCCCAAATCACGTTTTTATCACAATTTTACCTTCCTGAGCGGTGGCATCTCACCCAACAAGTGTTGAGGACCCCACAGGGCCATTCCATGTATTGATGATCCCACTTGGATTAAAATGGGCTCAGGAAACCTAGCCCTTCTGCCCCCAGTCTCCCTGGTTTGTTTACAACTTTTAATATTCAGCGGCACTGGCTCCCACCACAAAAGGGATGGGTTCATTTTCATATATTGATTTTGTAGAACTCAAACCTGGCATTGGAGAGGGACTCACTTTATTCTTCTCATGTTGGTCCTTTTCTGCTGAGACTTTGGTGCACACCACCTTGATACGCTGTATCAATTTGCCAGTTGTCATAATGGGAATGAGCGTAGGGTCTTCAGGGGTAGGCCATAACCCACCTCTTGTCTATCACATGAGTTAGATCGCCCTGTGTGACAAGAGGGACAACCACTCCTTTAGACTCTTCTTGGTGGGAAATGGGAACGCCTGTCATGAAAGAGGCAGTAAAGTTTAGACTAGCCTGCCAGTCTGGATGAAAAAACTAAAATGGCAAGCTCAAATGCCAGAAGCGCTGCTGCTTGAATGATGTTAAATTGTGCTGTAAGATTTCATCAGCAAGTGCCAATAGGCCGTTATTGTAAATAGCAACCTGGAAACAAACCAGGATATTATGGCGTCAGGGCCCATGGTTTTGGATGCTGGGAAATTGAGATTGAAATAGGGGCTTAAAATTGTCATAAAAATATGAATTTGTGGTGCAGAAATATTATTGAATTTAAATTAAATAATTGACTGCCAATTTTCTTAGTGTGTTTTGACTGCTTAGATAGTTATCAATTTTGTGGAATAGCTTAGGAAAGTTCAGGATTGGGGCCCTCAAGATTTGTCCTAACCCAGAGAACTTTGAGCAAGAAGGGGAAAAGCCAAACTTAATTAGAACTGACTTCAAAAGTATCAGCGGTGGGCTGAGTTGCTGTCAGTTTGACCATGGATGCCTTAATTGTCAATTTTCTTTGGTTTTGGTGACTGTATCAACAGCGTCTTGCCTGATGGGCAGCAGAAACCTCCCAAGGCCACCCCATGTAGGGGCAGTTTCATGAGATCAGGAATGGGTTTGGGATGGCCAACCCACCTGCATCCAGCTATATTGACATCTTTTGGCCAAACAATGAAGGTTGAATGTAAATTTTGATGCTTCCAGTGGGGGTTTCAAAATAATGCCAGCATTTCCTGATGACTTGATGCCATTAGCGAGATTTTTCAAAAATTCAACACTAAATGCTTTATCTGCCAAAAGTATGCACCCATCAGGCTTTGTTGCCAACTGTTTGGGGCTATACAGCCTTGATGCTGAAGGCTTGTAGCCATCAACTTCATTTGAACCTTTTGTCCCATGAGAATGCCAACTCTCTGATAGGTTGGCACAAATCCCCTTGATTTGTAGTATTAATTTTTTTGAAGTTAGTACTAAAATGGGGGTGGGGCTCTTAAAGGGTAAGCGTTGACAACCGCTTGTCAACCATATGATCAAGGTCACCCTGGGAGATGGGGGCTGCTTGCCTTCTTGGCCTCTTCTTGGATGTGAAAGGGAACACCCTAATCCAAACGCAGGAGGCACTCCCCCAGACTTACAACGCCTCCCAGTCTAAGTGCAAGGGTTACTCCCACAGACTTACAAATAAAGCCATTTATAATATATACACTCAGCACTGTATATTCTTAGTTGCTTATAGTTTACACTTGGACCCAATATGATATAAGCTTTAATTTGTGTTTGCAAGCAAAATTTTATAAGTCATTTGAAACATGGTGCTTACTTCGTTAAGAGGTTTAGTGTTTATTCATACTTTTAGCAATTAATTCATAATTTAGTGCCTTTTTTGAAAGTGGTTCTTTTTATCTTTTTTACTTGCTGTAGTGTGTCTGTCCAGGTGAATCTTGCAATTGATTTTAACTACCAACCAGATTATCTAGAGCTCTGAAATTTGAAACACTTATGTATCTCCAATGACAATACAATAATCTAGTAACCTATTATAAAAGTTTATAGATTGGTTTGCTTAATTATAAGCTTGTTCTCCAAAAATATTTAATTGCAGGTCTTTTTTTAGATAATTCTCGGTGCATTTTTCAAAATTGGTCCTTTTTCCCATTTTTATTTAAAACCATTCTCTATATACTTTTTAAAACTTGATATTACTATATAAAGATAAAACTCATTGTATATAATTTATATATTATCTCACAAATGTCATGGATTTTGCGGATTAAGGTAAGACTGGGCTTCCAATCTGGGTGGGTGACAGCCCATTAGAGTGCCCAGAATGTCAGTGGAAAAGAAGCTCTGGTGACTTGATGGAAGATGCCCTATGGTTCCTGTGATGGAAATGAAAGTTAAACAACATACCAAAGGCCCCATAGCAAACCAGATAGCTTCAATGAGGGCAATTATAGGTCTTTCTGGGGCAACCCCCAGAGAAGGGGGAGGCATGGAGGATGACCAATCCTACTAGGCTTGCAGTTGCTGGCCTTTGGCTTCAGTCCATTTGATTCTCAGGATCATTTTTATATATACAGGAACCCATAAATTTTATTAAAAAGGTTTGATCTGCAAAAATGGAGATTGAGTTTACAAATCAAATCAAATAATTTTAATCAAATTCAGGGGGCTTGGACATCATCACAAGGTTGTTGAGGGGTTTTTGGCTACCGACACATAATAAGAAAAGTCATTCAGATGTCATGTTAATCTTTTAATAAAAAAGAGGTGGATTGCCCCAAGGAGCGATTCTCTGGGTAATCTTCCACCTGGGGTTTGACCCCAGATTTTGAAAGTGGCAACCTGTGAAGGTCAAGGCGCTTCCTGACCGCCACATAGCCCCAATACCCCCTAAGGTGGGGATCACGGCTAGCAATATTGTAAACAACATAAACAAAATTGTAGGGCTTGAGGGCAATGGCCCTCAAAAATGGCATTCTGTCAAATCAGATGCTGTAAAATCATCGAAACTTCAAGGCAAGGGTGGCAAAGGTTGACGTAAATGGTGACTGGGCCAACAAGAGGCCGCCAACCTGAATTCTGAGGACCTATGCATAGAGATTGGCAATGGCGAAGAGCAGCCCAGCAAATCAGGGGCTGCCAAGCCAAATTATGCCAAAAATGGAAGTGGCAAGAATCATGGCATTGGGCAGCTCAGTGAATCAGGAACTGCCAAGCTGAATAACACCAAAAGAGGAAACAACGGCATTGGGCAGCTCAGCAAATCAGGAGCTGCCATGCCAAATCCGCCGCTCATCAAAAGTATCAAGAGCCTAGGCAAAGGGCAGCTCAGTGAATCAGGGGCTGCCAGGCCAAATTATCCCAAAAATGGGAGTTTTGGCAATAAGGTCGAGATGAGCTCTGATTCATCCTTGACAAATAAAAATAAATACAAAAAAAGTTTTTGTAATGCCACAGTTACTCAACGAATGGTCTAGAATGGGCCTAGATGGGAATATCGGAGGCTGAGATTCTCAAAATAGGCCCATGAATAGCCTGCCGCCTGTGGACTCCGCGGGGTCCAATTTCCACATATCCCCCATTCCATAATATAAAAACCAACCAAGCGAAGGTGTTTAAGACAAATTTGTCTTCTAATATATAAAATAAAGACCTTAAAAATTGAAAAAAAATTTTGAGATTTTGAAATCATTTATTAAGATTTAAAGGAAAATAAGGGATTTTGATCAAAGCAAAATGGACCATTCCTCAGATTTCAACTGAGGTGTCGCCTCTCTGTATGCTCTCTCTGGGGGTCAAACTGCCCTCCTCAGTGTGAGCATCATCCTCACAGTGTTCCAGGGATATCTAAACTGCTCAACAAGCCAACGAATGAGGTACCTAACCACAGCGGCCCTCTCTTGCCTATGGGCCCTCACATGGGCCCTCTTGCCCAACTGCTTTGTGGCAATGTGGTGAGACCCCGTTCATCACAAAACCATCACCCACAAAGTCAGCTAACAGAAGGCCTCATCTCATCAAAAACATGACAGCTCAGTGGAGGGACAGCAAGGTGTGTTATATGTGGATCACAATAGCCATTCCTAGTGAGGTATTGTATGACGTTTGGTTGGCCAGATTGCGCTGTCCTAGTGGTGGGTTGGTGAGCTGAAACTGGCATATTTGGGTTTCCATCTTTAATGGCAGATTGGAAGAGCAGGTTGGGAGTGTAACCTTTGATGACCTTAGCTATCACCCAGTGAGCCACTAGATCAATAGATCAGAGTGCCCACTCAATGAACATTGGTCACAGAATGCTATTAGCAGCATGTTGAGTGTGGTTTAAAGTAAAAATTTTGGTGGGGTGTGACAGTTGAGCTCATGAAGAGGGGTTTTGAACTGGGACTTTTTTATAGACTTAATAATTTGAATAAACCAACAACTGATTATAGGAGGGGAGGTTGTCTTTTATACTTTCTGAGGAAGAGATTGGGGGAGGACTTGAACTGGACTGGCTGACGTGCTTGCGAAGAACAGTCTGGGTTTGAGGGGTATCAGTTAGCTTATGTACAAGGTTGTAAAAGCTCTGATATAATCTCTGGATTAGCTAAAGGGTACTCTCACTGATATAAACTCGAGCATATTAGCTTGTATCAGGAGCTTGGCAGAAATGCTTTTGGAAGAATTGCATTTGATGATCAATTTAAGTCTAAAATTAAATTAGAACTTTTCAGGAATGAAATTCTAACACAATCAGTGCCTCAAGAATCAGAATTTCAAATTCCATGGCATGACCTGGATTTCCTGCCTAAACACAGGTTTTCTGAGTTTTTAGGTCAATTTTTGAAGTTTATAAGGGGGTGGAAGGTGACAGGGTCGGAATCAGATGAGGGTGGGGGTCCTGCTGGTGGCCTTTGGCCAGGATTACTTCCCTACAGATCCCCTTGATCTCATCTATAAGGGAAGAAGCAGGAAAAGAGTGTAAAGCGGGTGGTTTTTAAGGACTAAAGAAGTTACCCAGCGCTCATCAACAACATGGGCCAAGTCACTCAATTGAACCAAGGGCTCCACAGGTGCCTTGATCCCTTCTTCTCTTTATAAGGGAACTTTCCATAATCTAGTCCAAAAGGTTAGGTTTCCAGACTTAAAATAAATATACCACAGATAGCCAAACTTGACACAAATATCTATGAATATTAAGTATAATCTTAAGCTTTTCTTTCCCGTTATTATCACTTTTAGTAACATGATTCTACGCAATTTCTCCGAGATTGACAATCAACCTGGAATATGAGCAAATTTTTCTGCAACAATACCAGCTGGGCAAAAGTGGCCAGCACGAAAGGCCTGAAGCCCTCCCAACCTGCCGGGGAAAAATGCCCTAGCAGAATGTTGACACACCCTCCCACCAGAAAGGGTGAGTACAGCGCTGCACCCAGAGTTTTGCAATTCCTGCAAAAAATGGGCGCATATACCAAAATAGAACACTCCCAACCCTTGTCCTCCCTTAAGCATGGCCTTAGAATTATGGTCGGCGATACTTCCCTTGAATCATGGGAAAAAATGGGGGAGGCCTTCTCCACAACTTTCCCAAACACTGTCTCAGTAAATTACAAAAATCTACACAGAGGATGGGTGGACGTCGGGTTCATGTTCGTGGAAGAAGCAGCAGAAGCAGCAAAAATTAAATTCTCCATAAAAGTCAACAATGAAGACTGCACCATCCACACGGTGTGCACGCAATGGAATGAGGCAAATGACTTATTCATCATATTTGACTGACTCCCAAGCACCGTGAACCATAGTATCCTCATGAATGAACTCTGCGGGGGCCTTGAAGGTTATGGAGTAATCAAACAGTTCAAATTCAAAAATTCCCCCTCCTGCCCCACCTTTGCACAGGAAAGGCAATAGTCATTATTGAACTGGATCAGGACGTGGCAGAGGACATCACCCTCATTCCCCGCATGGTGACCATCAACCTCCCTGATGGCAGTGTATCTCACCCCTTCCATATCATACCAGAACACACCCCACCTATCTGCAAATTCTGCTCAGCAATAGGCCACAAAGACCATGCATGCCCCATCAAGTGCGGGATTGAAGCACCAGAATTTTGTGAGGACAATATGTATGAAACAAGACCAACTTTTGGCAAAATTAAGGACTCCACTTTTGCCTTCTATTGGGGTGAAAGAGCCAAAATCGCTTTAGTTGAGCCCATCTTGCACAAGGACCGCTGTTGTGCACAGACTGCCTGCAAGCAAGCCGCGAGTTCCACTGAGACCCAAACTCACACCACAATTTCCACGGAACAAATTCATGCGGATGCCATGGCAGCACAGCGGAATAACCAATCAGATCCCCCACATAAAATCCAACACAACCAAAATGACGAATTTTTGGACACAACCAATCAAACACCTCCAACCAAGTGGGAGCAGATCCACATTGCACCACTGGGGATCCTCCCAGCCAATCACATGTGATAGGCGATGATATGGAAGACCACTTCAGCCAATCACAATGTGACAACACCTATGCACAAGACCCAACCACCCCAACTCCTAGTTTCTGCCCATCAAACCCATAGGCATGCGGCAAAAAAAATTTCTAATGGGGCAAAAGCCAACCCACGCCAGACCCAAAATCCACAGAGTAATCCAAGCCAGAAGAAACTGAACAATGCCAGCACCAAGGCCGCCGACCAACACACTGGAACAAATCTGGCTAGTTGACCCCTTACTCACAGTATGACCTGCAATAAGGAACTGGGTGACCTCAGTGGGTCACCCCAGCGTTCCTGATGTGCGGACTACCACAATCAACATAGGGACGCTCAACATCGCGGGAGCCAAGGCCCCCATGTCCCAGGCCAAAAAAACGGCTTTCCTGCGCAATATCCCTGTGGACATCTTGGCCATCCAAGAACCCCACTGTTCACCGGGGGAGGAGGAGTCATGGTCAACCATGCTCCTTCTGGACAAATCCTTTTGGACATACCATTGTGGGATGGTAATTCAAACAAACTGTAACCCTCCAGTAAAAACCAAATCACATCCTCCCACCTGGAGGGACAGCTGCTCCTAGTGGATCTTGAGTGGAACGGAGAAAATTTTGTCATGGCATGTGTGTATGCCCCAAATGATCCGAATGACTGCCAAAAAAAATTTTCTGATATCCTCTCAATCCATTTCTCTGAGGCAACGTTTTTCGCGGGAGATTTCAACTGCTGGATTAACACCAATACTGACTGCTGGCCCAAGTCTAGGGCTATACCCTGCAGCCACACAGAACTACGCATACTAAAGGCAATGTTGGGCCTATGTGACACCATTCCCAAACAAGCCCCCACCCTGGCCAACATGATGAGGCCCCACCACAACAATAACCAGCTGGTCTCAATGACCCAGATTGACTTGATGCTCACCCCTATAGACTTCTGGCACCGAGTATCAAACTTTACAACAACAATTGTCCCTTTCTCTGACCATCGAATGTTCTCAATAGTTCTATCATCCTCAAAAAAATATGAAAAACCACCAACCTGGCACAGAGTTCACCTGAGCACCATCCACCTTCTGGAGCTTAAACTTTGGATCAAGATGGTGCTAACAACACAGTAAGAAGGACAAACACCTGATGGGAATTCTATTGCTGAGTGAGAAATATTCAAGGCTCATACAACCAAGAAAGCCTGCCACCTAAACTCCAGAAAACAGCCGCAATGTCCGTGACAATCAACAAGGCTATCAGACAGCTTCAACACTTAGAAAACAACACACCTCATGAGGGATACACCCTATAATGGGGCCACCTGTGGTTCCAGCTATCAACACAGGTAAACTCCCTCTTTAGGAAACACCAGCATTACACCAAAGTATGCTATAAATCAAAATACATTTTATCCGGAGAAACTCACATGGCCCAATTTTTCCACCGTTTTAAACCAATTTCAACGTCAGTGACCTGCACACAGGTCTGATGAGCAGATGACACAATGGCATCTACATCATTGGAAATATCAGCTGAATTACACCAATTTTACACTGACCTGTACACGGCGGATTTCGCATCACCTAACAAAATTGAAAAATTTCTATCTTCTGCTAATATTGACACTATAGCTGGCCAACCAGACCTTGCAGCACCCATAACTAAAGATGAACTATGGGAGATAATAAGATCAACCCCACGCAACAAGTGCCCTGGGCCTGATGGCCTCCCATATGAATTTTTCAAAAATATTTTAAACATATTGCACCAATACTACTAGCAACTATGAATAAGTGCCTGGAAGACACATCCCTTCTAACTGGTGGCCAAGATGCATACGTGGTCACACTCTTCAAAAAAGGAGACCAGGCAGATCTGAACAACTGGCGCCCAATTGCTCTCACCAATACCGACACTAAAATACTAACTAAAATTTTAGCCAAACGTCTGGGTTGCATTGCTCAGACAACCCTCTCCCCATCAATTTGATTCATCCCAAATCTCTCAATCTGGGATAATATCCACACAATTGCCAACATCTGCCGAGCTAACCCCACAGGCGCCCTTGCTTTCCTGGACCAAAAGAAAGCATATGACTGATTACACTTGGGATACCTAGAACAATGTCTGTAGGCTTTCAACCTACCACCCCACTTTATAAACTGGGCGCTCCTCCTAACGCGCTCAGCCCGGTATGCAATCAGAGGCCCAGGTTTCCTAACTGACACCATCACCCCCCAAAGGGGCCTTAAACAAGGTGACCCTCTTAGCCCCCTACTATACAATATTACCCTTGACCCCCTCCTCCGCATTGCAAACTCAAAGCTCACCGGAATCAGGTTGGAGGGACAACCACCAACCAAAATGCTAGCCTTCACTGATGACTGCGTTGTTGGAGTCTCAAGCAATAGGGATGCCAGGGCGATTGAACGCATTATTCACCAATATGAGTCAGTGAGTAACGCCATGCTGAACAAACAGAAAACAGAGGTAATTATAATGGGCAAATTCAGTTCAAACTGGGCCCCACCCCCCCCACCACCACACAAACCAACCAACCACACATCCAACCACACAACAACGATCCAAGCCAGTAAAACCACTGTGCTTACCCTTTGCACACCACCCTGCCACCAACCCAGTCTGTCATCTTGGCATATGGCTCAGAGGCTGGTGGATATGCACTTGACACCATAGAAACCAACATTTTGGACATCACAAAAAGAATGACATGTATGCGGAGGAGTAAAGCCAGCCTAACTGGAAGAGTTGTGTTAGCCGACTCCCTGATCCTATCAAAGTTATGGTTTGCTGCCCACGCGATCCCCTTCTCCGCCAATTTTACTAATGCAGTCTACAAGCTCCTGAAGAACTGGCTATGGTCTGGATACTGTGCACCTGTCAGGCTGGAGACCATGTACGGCCCACAGAAGAGAGGAGGGATGGGGCTGCTCAACTTCATGGAAAGAGCAACGCAAATCCTAGGCTCATGGATAGCCTTCACGACGTCACCCAACCCACCATCCCCCCACTGGGCCAAGGCAGCCCAAACCAATTTTGCAAAGGCACTACATATGAGGTCCCCCTACAACCTGGCAACCCTGATGAAGTACCTTGTAACACACCCAAACGCCACTGGACCGCACAACACCAATCGGTATTTCAAACATATCCTATACAACCTAAGACAAGGGGATTGAGCTTCTCCTATGCACAGCAATCTGAAGACATTCACCCTCAAACTGAATATGTGCAACTCCACAGAGGACAAACGGTGTCCAACGTACCTGCCCCATTACCACCCTTCCCTCTGTCCAGGATTATATACCTAGACCACCAAGACGTCCCATATGACTTGCACACCCAAAAATAGGTGTGGAACCTCGTCACCTGCCCTCCTATCCCCACAAGTATGCTCCACAATGTGGCGATACATGCGCCGTACATATAGAACAGCTGACCATACTTTCTCAATGTTCAAGACATGCGCCATCTGTGGCGGACCCAACACACTAGCACACCTCCTGGAAGAGTTCCCACCATCTGCGCATATCTGGGCCAACGTGATGCACTTGTTTCAACAATCACCTACAACCAAGTTCTGACTATCCCGCGATATCATGGCACTCAACATGGCCTCACCTATCCCTTAAACACTGAGGGCTCTAATTGTGTGCATTGCAATATGGTCCATTCACACAATTACCCTTGACGCCTTTAATGTGATCTTCCACAATTTTAACCAAGCCATCATCAGGTTCCACAGCCATTTAGCTGACCATTTTCAAGCCTGGCTGTTCAGCTCACTCCAACATAAATGGAAGAAACGGATGGGCACCTGGATTCCAATCTGATTCCTTCGTTATGACATTGAAAACCTCACAGTCTTCATAGGCGGTACACCCTACTAGCCCATGAGCTGCCATGCCACTCAAGGTCTAGTCACCCACCACCTGTGGCCCCCCAGCCACACCAAAGTGTGCCAAGTCATATCTTTTGAGTTCCTTTGTTTTGCGCTCTCTTCCCATTTCTGTTTTCCGCTTTCCCTGCTCCTACATATCGGATGTGTCTGTCCCCTGGTCAGCCATCCTCATATTAATAAAATAAGTATAACCTTAGATGACTTTTTCTTAATTATAAAAAATTAAATAATAGTCATATATATATAATGTAAAAATGATGCATAAATTTTAAGAGTAATATTTTAATTTTTTTGACTAAGCGGTTTGTTATTATTTGGTTAATTTTATGAGCTCAATAATCTAAGTAAGCAGATGTAAATTGAATTAATTCATTAAGCTCTTTGGTTTTGTTAGTGGTGAAGGTTTTTTGATTAATTCAAGATACCATTGGTTTCTGTATACAATTGGTGATTGTTTAATGTGAAAGTTTAGTTATATTTGGTTGAGTGATTGGTGGTTTTTAGTTGGTTTAAAAAATTCAATGGTTTTACTATGCAGTTTGGTGTTTACTTAGTTAAGTTGATAGGTTTAGATTACTATAAACCTATTGATGTCCATTTATCATCATACAAGACTCTCAATCAACCACCATTGATCTATATATTTTGTTATTTCAAAAAATTCATTAGAGGCTATCAATTTGTCAATATCAGAATTAGGTTCATCTGGAAATAAACTAGACTCACAAATGACCAAAGTGCTTTTGATAAAATTTTTATATTTAAAACTTACCTAGCTAGGTCAATAGTTTATTTTACTGTAAATCTATCAATGTCTATCTACCAAAAAATGATGTAAAATAAAAAAATGACATCAGATTAAAAAACTATAAAATCAATCATATACTTACTAATTTGCTCTACCAAAACAATATACCAGTTCAACATAATCATAAAGTATTTTACTTCTTATAGATTTTTGTTCTTATACCAATTCTTAATAATTATAATGGGACCTAAGTGGGACATCCTCTTCCATTTAAAAAAGTTCATCTAAATTGGTCCATTAGTTTTATAATAATGTATGAAATTACATAGAAATATACATACCAGTTGAATTGAGAATCTTCTCCTTTTAACTGACTTTACAAAGGAAAAGATTCTCAATTTGACCTGTATATTTTTTTCTATATTTGTTCAAACATAACTCTGAAACTATAGGACCAATTTGGATGATCTTTTCTAAAAAAGAGAATGATCCAACTTAGGTCACATTTAACATATGTAAGAATTCTTTTAAAAAAACTCCATACTTTATTTAAAAAAACAAAAGAAAGTAAGAGGGAAGGGCATAATACAAAGGATTCATCTGAGATTATAAGGGCTGGAAAGGGGGACCGCTAGCCAGCTATCATCCCCAACCTTTGCTGGTTGGTAATTGTCATCACTAGCCATGGTTCTAGCGCTGATGGGCTTACAGGCCATCGAATTCTTAGTCTAATTGCTGCTTAATAGCGTATTATGAGTGATCCAGCAGGGAAAGCCAGTCATGAAGCTTTATAACAACCAGGGACTAGGCGCAAAAACTTGGTGATCTGCTGAAGCTGATCAGATAAAATCTGAATGGTCTTCAACACAAAACTCTTGTAGTCGGAAGCGTTTATTGCTGAGACTTTTGGCAATGAGGGCCAATTATACTACCCACATACAATAATGGTAGAGGGAGGCCTGCAGATGGATTGGAGACGTTTCAGGGTCATCACAAAAAACAGTTCTTGCAACAGGTACATCTCCTCTGATTACTCAACGCCTGAAAGGAGGTACCTCATTGTGGACAAGTACTTGCAGAAAATGGCACACTTGTGGTAGCAGTGACCAATATCTGCTCTCAGTTCAGCACAGATGGAGAGTCCTTACGCAAGCAATTTAGTCCGCTATGCTTACCATGCTTGAACACATGATGCAGGATCCACCAGGTGACCAACCTTTGATTCAATGAGACTAGTTGGGTATTAAGGCCTGAAATTAACTCTTTTAGTGGGCAGTTAGTATCTGTCATGGCTCCATGGCATAATTGAGAGCACAGGTTGCAAGGACAAAGCTGCACGTCAGGAGGCCAAAAAGGTTAAGTTGGCAGGCCTCCCTGACCTTAAGCATACCTTGGACCAACGCTGGTACAGGAGAAATATTCCTAGGTTGGTCCTGGGAATGTGCGTTATGCTCATCCTGGTGTTACAGCCAGGGCGTTAAAACGTACCAGCTACATTCTAAATCCCAATGGTTCATTATGGTTGCTTGAGGAACAGGGGTTTAAAACCTGTTCAAATTTTAATATTACCAAATTGGGTCAAGTCCAGTTACAATCCATAAAATTAGTTTGGTCAATTTTGAGTTACATGATCCTGGCCAATGGTAGCGTGCACCTATTGGTGCACTTAGGCTTAGCACCACCTCCTTCAATCAACAACTCACCTCCCATTGCTTAAGTATGTTTCCATGAGACCAACTTTCCTCGTTAGTTTACTTCTTAAAAAATCCCCTGTTAGCTTTACGCTTTTTTAATATGGTTCCTTGGGCAAACTTATGTGTGGACCCCTCAAGGAGGTCTCCAACAACGTTGGTCAGTTTATTTTAATTAAATTATCTACCATATCTGGTGCATCGCTGGGCCACCCTGGTCCCCTCCAGATATAAGCACCCAAGCACTCCTGCACAGTGCTCCATTTGTATATGGACTTCCCTTTTGAGTCCAACCAAGTTTTGTTATTTATTTGCTATCTTATACTCTATACCACAATGTACACCCTTTACCTGGGCCCCTTTTGTTCCAGAATCCTCAGTGGTGCCCTGTTTACCATCTTGCTAATGACTAGTTCCCTGGCGGTGTGGCTGTGCATCCTGCACCACATCTCTGGGAATGGTAGAAATACAGACTCTCTTCTTACAGTACTGTGGACCGCAGCCTCCCAGTCATTGAGGATTTGGGGCCAAACAAGTTGATTGCACTTAGTTTTTGGGAGCAGTTTGCCATATTCAACTGGGGTTGACTTGAAATGAATTCTGTTGGGCTTAGTAGCGAATTTGTGACCAATTCAGTTAAGTTCCTCACATTTTGTTGCAGTAATCATGGCGGTTTTTAGGAGTTGACATCCCTACAAATCTGGTTGGCATCATGCTTTAAAGCCTTGAACGACCAAACTCCTAATTGCACTGCTTAATTGCACAACTGCTAGTAGTAGGCGCTGGCTTTCTGGGCTGTCGTTATGGGTGGGTCAACATCCATTCACGCAATGAGTGTGAGGAGATCAGCTACTAAAGACCTTGGGCTCTTGCCCAGATAATGTTCCACACGAGGGTTGGGCAGCGCATGTGAGTCTGCATCATTTGGAGGAAGGGCTTAGCTCATTCCACTGGGCATAGGACTCAAAATCAGTCATACACATTCCTCCTTCACGCTTCAGTTTGAACAGGGTGTTGAGGACAATTGGCACTGCTTTTGCTTTGAACCAAAGGAAAATGCAAAGCAAATTATTAATTTTTTCTCCAGGTTCAGGCTCATTAGCAGCATGTGGGTGACGTACCAGAGTTTTGAGAAGATGATGACAGCCAGCACTTTTTCCTTAATGTTGAGTCGCACATGTTTTCAGCAGGCCATATGGTCCAACAGACTTGACAAAACTACTGCCTAGTTTCAAGTACTGCTGGATCCTTATCATTAAAAAAAAATCTGAGGTAGCAGATCATTTGCATGTTCTGTATTAATGCTATGTCAGAAGGGGGCTAAAATTGGAGACACTGATCCTCATTACAGCAGTTTTGTCCAAGTTAATCTTCACATTTGACGCTGATTGGTATAGACTCTGGATTTTTTTGGAGCCTTGAAGGCCTTATAGAGAGCTGCTTCCCATTATGATTTCATTGTTAAAGACTTGCATTCTCAATGGCCAATGGTTGGGGTGGATGAGGCCCCAAAGTTTTTTGTCCACTGCTGCCAAAAAGATGTTGGCAGCAAAGTTGAAAATGATTGGCAACATGAGATAGTCTTGGCGGAGACCCTGGCTAATTGGGATATCCTTGGTAAGGCTGTCAGCAACAAAAATTTGGTAGTAAGGCCTGAATACAGTGTCAAGACCCAAGAGCGGAAAGCGTTGGGGATACCCACCACCTTCAATGCTTCATGTGAGAAGTGCTAAGCTACCCAATTGTAGCCCTTCTCCACATTGAGAAACATAAGATAGCCCTGTTCAAATCCTTTAATGTCCTGTAGCACGTTCTGGACAGTCTCAATACTGTCCCAGATGGTGCATCCCTTGATAAACCTATGTTGGGCCTGATGGAGATACATGGTGCTGTTGCCATAAGCCTATTTGATAGTATTTGTGTGGTAGAAGTTTATAGTTGATGTTGGACAAGGCGATCAGGCATTAATTATGAAGTTGCCATTGGAGCTCTTTATTGTACAGGAGTACAATCCAGGTCTTCTGGCTCCCAGGAATCTGGAGGCCAGTTTGCAGACAGGAGTTGAAAAGGATGATGAGCTCCAGAACAATGCAGTCACAGAAAGCACTGTAAATTTCTGCACACATATTATCAGGTCCTGAATTTCCTCTTTGGCGACTCCTTTAACGCTCATTTAACTTCATTGATAGTGATCTCAGCGGATAGATTCTGGACATTCTATGGCAAGCAGACCTCAAGCGCTGGCTCATCCAGGTCAAATAGGGCTTCAGTTGCTGCATTGCTTACTTGCGGTACTGGAATAGTTCACCATAGAAGCTTTTGATCTCACGCTTGATTATCATAAGGTCAGAGGACACTTCGCCCATCATTGTTTCTACCTGCTGGATCTTGGCCTTGGCTTATATTTCTTTAAAGGAAGCCAGACCTCTTTGGTCACTGTCCCCATGAGGCTTTGATACCAATAAGTAGCATTTACCTGGCGATCTGAGTCTTGTTTGGTCATTAATACCTTATAACATATGTGTGTCATTCAGTACTTGCTCCAACAGTCTTCGCTGTTCCGCCAGGATAGCCTCAGGTTATCCAGGGCATCCTTCAGATGCTTCGTGGTGGCAGTTCATTAGTAGGCTTTTGCTTTCTTGAACTTCATGCTATCCTGCTTGATTTTCTCCTTGATTTGGACCCTTGGTTCCAGGGGATCAATTCCTGGTTGATGATCCAAATAAGAGACCAGCCAATCAAGGGCAGCGTTGATTGTTTGGCGCCGCTCCTTGCCCTTCAGCATGGCTGGTGCAATATGCCACTCTAGGTTCTTCAGAGGTTCACCAAAGTCAATTTCCACACAGACAATCATGTGGTTGTTTTCAGAGTTTATGCTGACTTAGCTATAAGACATCAGCAGCTTGAGGTTAGATGATACGAGCATTTAATCTAGTGAAAACCTGTCTACAGCACTTTTCTGGAATCATAAGACCATCTTGTGAGGTTAGCAGGGTCTTCATACTTTTTGTCAATTGTGAGGCATATCCCCGACTTGATCAGGTACTCTATTGTATCCTTGACCTTGTGGTTGGGCTGCTTGCTCGTTGGAAAAGTATCTCAACTCACATTTGTCTAACTGTTCAGGTCTCCTGCTATGACTGTGCCTTCATCAGTTTGCACCTCTAATAAGAAATGCCAAAAGGTTTTGTTTTCATGGGGTTTTTTTGAGGCGTACACCACAACCACTCAGAGACTTTTACCAGTTTCACTATTTGTAGCAGTTGCTACTAAGTTCAGTCCAGAGTGAACCTCTCCATGAATAAGAGGTCAATTTTCTTGTTCAGCGCAATGATAGCCAAATGGTACGTCCAAAGTGTTTGACACCTGATCTGGTAGAACCACAATTGGCTCATTGTTCACAGTTTGAGTTTGGCACCATTTCTTTTTGTGTTCCTGTTTGCGTCTCAAATTTTTAATTTAAATCAATTATATTGTTTGCTTTAAAATGGTAGATTTTTCTCAGCCTTGATTAAATGTTCGCCATCACCCTAAGATCTGTGGTTACTATTCTCATTTCTTGTTGCCTGATTCATGGGTATGAGGATTGTTGGGTTATCCAGGTTATGGGTAGAGTTGTAAATAGAGATTGGGTTCTTGGAAGCTAACATCACTGAGAATGAGCATGGGGTAGTTGCACTTTGTAAGGTCAGTTGGAGGGCATAAATATTTTGTTGCTAGTCATTTTTATGCACCAGAATTTCCGTATCCATACCCATCTCCATGTCAATAGTTAATGTGTACAGCTTCAGTACCAACTTTGGTAGCGCCTTTACCACTTCAGACTGATTAGAGGTATCTGCAACACTCTCCAATCACTTGCTGGACCTTTCATTGGTTTTGTCAGTGGAACAGGTTTTTTTTGATGAGGTGTGTTCATCTGGTTTTGTGATTTAATGGGTTCAGAGGAAGGATGAGTTTTAACAACTGATTTTTTGTCAACGATTTGCGTGCTGATTTCTTATCCAATTTTGGCTTGTCAGGCTTAGGGGCCAAATTCTTTGTATCTGGCAATGGGCGGCCTTTTGTGGGCAATTTTTTGGGGCTAGCTTTCTGCCAGAATTCCTTCTATTAAACTGTCACTCCATTTGTGATTGGCAGGGAACCACTGGGTTAGGATCCATTCCCTCATCCATTTTATAAGCCTTGGGGTTAGGGTTCATGAATGGTTTGTCATCTGCTTCAGGTTTCTTGGCAACCTCTCACTCCCATGCATCCTTGAGGTGACATCCAGCTCCTGTTGCTGGCGCTTCATGTCCACAACCTCTATAAGGTTATGCAGTATCCACTCCTTGGCTTTGGGGTGGAGGAAAGTTTTCATCCCAACTTTGGTGACTCTACCAACAGGATCATAGTCATATTCATAGGGTTTTTCCCCTTCTTGTGGTAACACTGGGACATTGTATGGCTGGTCTGTTAGCAGAACTGGCACATCTTCTTTGAGCTTCCTGTTCCACATAACCAACTCAGCTGAGACCAGGCAGGTGGATGAATTGGGTTAAGGCGATTTTATTTGACTTCATAAACGGAACTGGCTCATAGAGCGCCTTTAGATCTGAGAGTGAATGCACCTGGCATTATGGTCACCATCAACCTGACTAAATTACAGAACTTCCCATAGTATGAGAGGCCATTCCAGATCACCTCATGTACTAATCTCTTTCCTGATCAGTCAGCAGGTTTTAAAATGTAACCCACTGGGAATAATGGTTTGATAATGGGTTGGTTCCATTTTCAGGTAGAAGCTTTGTATTTGGCCAATCTTGAGGAGCTTTTTCTGATCAAGCTCATCTAGAATCATGATGTCAATGTACCCACATTTGGGCACCCAGTAATGGCTGAAGTATCCACCTTTCAATTCCTCGTCAATCTTATGGTAGATTGACATATCAATTTGGTCCACTCCTCCTCCACCAGCTGCAAATGGTTTCGGATGGCATCTTTCATTTATGACTTGGGTGCCTGGCAATCAAAAAAGCCTCCATTGATGAGTTGGCAGATGTAATCAATGTGGCTTCCAGCCCATTCCACAAATTTTTCAGTTTGGGCTACAACGGTGCTGTACAATTTATTTTTGGCGGTGGGTTTTGGAGCGTTGGTGGGTGTCTTCCCTTTAAAATCCAACTGAGCAATTCATAGAGTCTAAACCCCTGGTTTAAGAACGCCTTGATCTGGCGTATGTTTATGCCTAAAGAATTAATGCTCTTGGTCATCTGCATTCCAATTTCCAAATGTTGCCATCTGTGGGCATTAGCTAGTGATAATCCCAGTCAGTATAAAGGAGTGTGGCTTCAGGCCCACACGTCAGGTACAGGTACTGCTGAAGAGCTTCAGGTATTTGAGTTGCACTGGCACCAGTCCCTCACCATGATGCTGTTCCAGCTTCCATTGGTAAGGACTCGTGCCATGGCTGCAGTCACATCCACTTCACTCTACTGGAATGCCTCTGTGGGAGCAAAACCTTCAGTGGTGTATGGGGCAGATACGGATGGTTCTGGGAATACTGCTTCCATTCATGGATAGTCTTATCTAAATTCTCACTTTGAGCTACTTGTATCTGAGGTCAGGAGTTGTGACCCCCTTAATTGCTGCTGCTGCTTGTGGAGAAACCTTTTGTTCCTTACACAGTTGGGTGGATTCAGGGGTGAACCCTTCATCATTTAGTTGCCGCCTCAGCAAGTGTGATGAAGTCTCACAATATTTTCATTTTGAAATGTGGAATGTGCAGCCACAGAGAGTTTTGCGGATTGGTTTTGTTACCCCCAGACACACTACTCTCAAACCTGCTTGATACTGGTGCCTGCGCAAAACCAGTATTTTATTTCCAATGAGGTAAACCATTTTTAGTACTAGATATGGGGTAAACCATTGATGCTCCAGTTGATGGCCTACTCTGGCAATCAATCTTGAAAGGGCCCCCTTCTACCATCTTCTCCTTTATCCAAGCTGCCTTAAGCAGGTCAGATACAGTTGCCAGCTGAATGCATATGTATGACCAGTGAAAGGCTTCAGTAGCCTTGAACCTAACTGCAACACTAGAGCCTCCTCTGGGGAGAACATTTTACTATACCATTCTAGTGTTATTTCAACTGGGATGGTATAGAAAGCCCTTTGAGGCGGTCAAAACGTTTGGTAAACGTTTCACATATTTGGTAAGCTCCAATAGAAGGAGGCCTAAGATCTCAATGGCCTGGGCGAATTTTGCTGGTATTCCAGCTTTATTATACTCTATTATGTTGCAGGAATCAATGCCAGCGTCCATCCAGGATTTAGCATTCTCAGGCTTCAGGTCCTCTCAGAAAGCGTCCTATACAGTTTGAGGATTGAGCAAAAGCTTCATCCACTTGAGTGCATCCTTAGTTTGGACCCACAATGATTTGAAAATTGCCATGTCCAGCAATATTTGTGTATCAAGACAGCCTTTGGTGGCCCCTGGCAGAGAATTTATGAGCTCTCCATATGTCAGCAATGACAGTTGTGATGTCTTTTGAGATTATCAAGTTGCTGTAGAGTAAGAGAACTGCAGTGTTTCCCACATTTAAATTTTATGGGAGGACATTCCATGGTTTAATTTTATTAGAGGCAATCTGACCAGGGGATTGACATTACAAAAGAAAGAAAGTAAACATTGACATGAAATCTGAGCAGGGTCAATTCCGTCATAGAAAGTTTTTCCACCTCCATATTGGAACTCAGATTTTTCTGGTTACATCATGGGTAAGGTTTTCGTGTTGTTAGACCTACTAACCGCCAATAGCTTCCTTTGGCTGGCACCCCAATTGATGTGCAAAGGGCTGGAATCAAGCCTGCAACCTTCAGGTTAGTAACCATACGCCCTACCGACTCACCTTACACCCTTTGAGGACATGCCATGGTAACTAGCATATCTTTATGCACAGGCGTGTATTTCATGGGTGCCTCTAGGATGACATTTTGACTGCAGTGAGGGTGACAGATCCCTCAGGCAAGATTTTTAATTTTTTGATGAAGTTACCTGTGTACCTGGTCCATCAGACTCAGTACCCAACACTACTGTTAAAACATTGAGGTTATAGCTAAAAAGTTGGTTGAGCAATAAGATCAATGTAAGGAGAGGATATTTCACTCCATGACTGAGATTTGCCAAGGATGCTGCCAAACAATTTTAGTGGGTGAGCGGATTGCTTTTTGGCTAACTTTGCCCCTGACCCAACTGGCAATTTGATGGGGGTTTAGCCCAGCAATTTTGGCAGGCAATTTTTGCAAATTGTGTTAAAGTCAGATCCCAAAGATAATGAAACATCTTTAGAGTATTTGTTCAAAATTTTTGGAGACTGATTGGTCCCATGTCCAGGTTGAGATCTTTCAGGGAATATTCCTGAGACCAATTGATCTGAATTTGCTGCACCCCCTCAGACCTCTCTTTGGTAAGTCCACTGGGCTTACTAGTGGAAGCAGCTGGTAACTCTACCATAGGGGAGTCCTTGTGGCCCAGGTGAGTGACATTTAGTGTTGCTGGGGTTTGTACCTCCATTGGTAACATTTTAAAATTATTAGGAGTGCTATACACTGGGGAAGTTGCTAATTTTCCCTGATGCAATCAGGTATTCTTGCTAACAGCTCTGTGGGAGTCAGGAGTGGGGATCAATTCATCAGATTTGCTTCCCTAATAAAGCGTGGTTTGAAAATCTTAAGTTATTAAAATAGTATACTGCTTAGGTGCAGGAATTGGTGTTATTTTGGGGCTGATCCAAATGGTATTGTTGCTGACTGTGGGAATCTAGCTAGTCTATGCTCACTGATGCTGAATTCAGCTAAATTTTTACAAACAACTTATTTTATACTGCTTTTGTCAATAAATATGGCTGACTCATAAACTAGCAAATAAATAAAAATGTATTATTCCCAAGTTGAAGCTTGGGTGGGAAAAGAAAAGTTTATTAGTGGTGGCAAGGGTGTTAAAAGTGAACCCTTTCAATATCTCAATGCTTAGTATTTAATTGTGTCAAGGCTCAAAGTTTGATTAGGTTAGGAATGTCCAAATTAGGAAATATGGGGATTTGCTCTATTGGAGCTCTCAAAGTATGCCTCGCTTCAACAGAATGGCTGATGGAGGATTGATACTGGGTAGGATAATTCCATTAGGCAAGGATTTAATATATTAACCCAACCAATAGGTGATAAAATATTTGCGCATTGTGGGACCCCTCCACCCCTATAAAAGAGGGTGGTCTCTCTCCTAGATGTTTGAACTGAATTGTTGAGTGGCTGGGGAAAATCCTCAGCATAACTTCCCATAATCATCCAAGGGTTTGGCACAACCTGATTACTAAGAACTAGACAATTTGGATAAAAAGATGGAATAAGAATTGCCCCAATTGAGGGGTTCCACTGAGAATTGGCCAAGGTCTTTTTTGCCAATTTTGTCCTAAAAATAAACCAAAGTACTCTTATTACAAAAATGGACTTGTAATTGTCTGACAGTATTTAATAAATTTGGATGATTCTTGCCCAAAACATTTTTCTCTAAAGTTGAGATGGCAATTTTCCAACACTGACATACTTTTTGGTGGTGTTGGCAAAAATTCAGCCTGTGGTTTTATTCTCCATCAAGGTGGGCTTTATTTTATTGTTAAGTAAAAAGAAACTGTGTAAGTGTAAGTAGGCTGTCCATTTCTTTGTGCTAAGCACTGATAGGCAGAGAGTCCTACTTGCACTGGGGTTGGTGGCCATAAGGTACTGCTCTATAGACACAGTAGCACACTAGCAAGTGGGTTTAGTCTCTCTGTGTTTGGTCAGTTCACTTTTTGATTCAAAAAGTGAGCTTATAGAGAGTAAGATTACTTTTGTAAGGATTGGTTGAGTATCTGACCAGTAGTTTAGTATTTATTAAAATGGACTGGAAGCAATGGATTTTAATTGTAGTACTAACCTATCACTGGATAAAATTAATTCTGGCTTTGAGGAAGCAATAGCTTCAAAGCAACTTTTGACATATGTGCTATGGCTGAGGGTATGTTCAAAATTCAGTCAGTATGAGCTCATAGTGGGATGAGCTTAAATCATTATAGATGGCTATCATTTTTGCATAATTTGACTAATAAAGTTATCTAAATTTAATAAAAATGAATCATTTTAGATAGCAATCAATAAATTTATATAGATTGACTAATAAAAGCAACCAAATCTAATTAAATGAATTACTGTAGATAGCAATCAGTAAATTTAATATAATTTGACCAATAAAATCAACTAAATTTAATAAAATGAATTATTAGTATATTTATTTATAAGATACTATATATAATATATACACAATGTGTTTTAATTTTATAGAGATATAGTAAGAGGTCAAAAATAATATATAAAGATAATAATATTTAATAAAAGTAGGAAAAAGAGCCACTTTTAAAAATGCACTGATTTTTTGAGGGGAAAAGAACTGGGGGTAAAGGTAAAGGTTTTTTTGAAAAAAAGAACCTTCTTTAAAAAAAGCTCAAAATGTACGAAATAATTGAGAAATTATGCCTCCCCAATAAAACCCTTTTTGAAGTCAGCGCCATATTTTAACTGACTTATAATAGGCATTTATAATATATATACTCAGCACTGTATATTCTAAGTTGCTTATAGTTTACATTTGGACCCAATCCAGACATAAGATATAAATTTTATTTGTGAGCAAAATTTTATAAGACAGGTTGGAAGATGGCGTTGACTTTAAAAGGGGTTTTATTGAGGTGGCATAATTTCTTGATTATTTATACTTTTTAGAGCTTTTTTAAAGGAGGTTCTTTTTTCCCATTTTTTTATTTATATTGGATACATTAAATTTGAGCAAATAAACAAAAATCACCAAACTTGGCACAACTACTTTATAAAGTTTGTGAATTGTAATATGCTATTTTTTAATAAAACCATATAAATTTTAATAATAGTTCTATATAAGATTAAAAAACATATACGTTTCTAATAGTAATTATATAGCAATTTGGCTTCGAAGTTCATATTCATTTTATTCAATAGGTTTACAGGTTTTGATAAGTGAATGGTAGTTTTTGGTTGTTTTGTAAGTTCAACAATTTGTTTTTGCTGAGTGGTGGTTCATTTTTTGGTTGATTCGATGGGCTCAATAGTTTCAGGTAAATGATTGATGATTTAGTAATTTGGAAGTCTTAATTGATTTTGGCTAAGTGGTTGGAGGCTGGAATATTCAATAGGTTTAATGGTTTCTGAACTTATTGATAGCTATCTATCAATATTAAAACTAAAATAATCTAGAATCATCTGGTAATTTATAAACACTGTAGTGAAGCACGGGTATTCTACTAGTTAATCAATATCTTGTATTAGATACTTCCTTTTCAAATATCTACGAAGCCTTAATTTCGGTTCAAAGACCATATTTGTGAATAACATTTAGGCCAAGTCCCTTAATAGAAGCTTAAAAATTTAGGAGTTTCCAGCACTTTCGGTTATAAAAGTTATTTTAATACTTTGGTCATATCAATAGCCATATTGTTTTCTTAAAGGTGCGCTTTTATTTTCTCTAAGCATTTAAATTGGAAGATCAAATAGAATATGACTAGAATCTGGACCAAATCAGGATCAAAAGATTGGATTATAAACTATAAATAACCATGTTTATTTCCTTAATTTCTCTAAGCATTTATATTCGCCTAATTTTCTATCTTTTTCTTAGCGTTGCTATATTACTTGTTCACCATCCCAAGCCTTAAACTACAAATTATAGTGCTTTGTAGGACTTTTGTTTTCTTTATTATAAAATGACTTTAAGCGTTTTGTTCTTTTCATTTCTGTATACTTCACCATAATATTATGTTTAAGAACTTAGATACCATCCCTTTTGTGCTAATTTTTTGTTTAAAAACAATCATTTTTATGAAGCAAAAAATTCGGCTATTATATTTTAACATAGTTGTTTTGCATTTTTGTCATTTTAAGCTTGCAACCCTAAATAAAAGTACTAGAGATGAGCGATAGCGTAGAAAGCAGGTTGGCCAGCGTCCGCAACTCTAAAAATGTCGATATTCCTTCAGGTCTTAACCCAACACATTTCATCTATGATTGCTCCCGTAAGTCAAATGTTTTTTTTATTTTTACATCGTCTAGAGTGTGGCGAAGAAACTTTATTAAAAACTCGCGATCAAATTCGCTGCCATCAGTGCGGATGTCGTGTTTTATTTAAAAAGCGTACCAAACGGAGTAAGTTAAAGTTTCATTTCCTTGTTTTCTAACCATGTTAACCTAGTGGTTCAATTTGAGGCGAGATAAGCAAAAGACAAGATATGTATTTTTATAGCCTAGGTTATGTATTGCAAAATTTGGCAAGTTTTAGTTGCAAATAAAAGGCTGACTTACTTTTTTGTTAAATTTTGTTTTAAAATTGGAATTTTAGTTTAATAGCCAATATTTATTCAGAATATACAAAAACTGTTTTCGGGTTTATACAGTTTAGTCATAGTAGTGTTGATTATAAATTCTGCCAACCTTGGCTTTTAAATATTTTTTCCTACTAACGATTGTATGACATATTATCTTTTGATTCTATACAACTAAGTAGAATTTGCGAAGTGAGCTGCTTAATTAATAGATCTTATGCTAACTGGCTTAGAAATCTTTTATTTTGAAACCTATATAAAAGTTCATAAATCGGATTTTTAACAAAGGTTAAGGTATACGTCTAGTTAACCTTTAGATCTAATACTGTTACAAACAACAGTTAGAATCTAGAGATTTATACTATAGAATTGTTTTAAGTCGAAGTCAAACCAGACTTTTGGGCTGAGATTCAACTGCACAGTTATATGCAAACATTTAATTCACTTGGAATTTTTTTATTGTAGCATTGGATACTGTGCCAATATGGCTAAGAGATGGTTTTATAACATGAAATTTAGTTTATAGCCAGTTAAACAGATTTCCTCTTGTGTTTTACCAAAAATTTTAAACTCTTTTGGAGTATTTAAAGCTGGCTATGCTAGAAACTAAAAATATTGGGGGTTTTAGATAGCTATAATATTATTAAGCTTTGACCAATTTATTAGCTTTATTTAATCCTCCATTTATATAATATATTTTTTATATATTGAGTTTGAGCTTTTATAATACATTTGGTTCGAAATGATTATCAGAGTCATTTAAGAATGTACTTCACCTTAATAGCAAAAATATGCAGTAAAATGATGAACACAAAAAGTAAAAGAATTTCGCTAAAACTCAGTTGAAAAGTTAATAGTTTCAATTTAAATTTATAAGTTTAAATGGCTTGCAACTAATTTTAACATAATTATAGTTACAGAGAATTTATAAAATCTGGTGACCCTGAGTTTTTAACCTCTTGCGCTATAAATTAATTAGCAGAAGCGTGTGACCATCTCACCCAAAGCAACTTTAAACGAGTTTTTACTTTGAATAATTTCTATTAGAGCTTTGAGCTGATCGCGTGTACAAAATGCATATAGTCGCACTATTTAAAATATAATAAAATATTAGCACTTTTTTAAAGTTCTTTATTAATAATTTTGTTGAGTGTGGTAAAGCAGTGCAGCAAATTCAGTAGACGTGCGTAGCATGTCATTCGCAGTTTATAAGCAAATTACCAGCGACATGTATAGCACATCATTATAGCGCAAGAGGTTAATCTTTTTTATGATAGCTTGTTTTGTCTTAATATTTTGTATATAGCTTTAAACTATGCATAGTTTAATAGCCCGTGGGCTTCATGTATTTTAGCTATGTAAATTAGCTTATTATTAATCTATTTTCATATATCCGTGGCAGGTTGATCTAGGGGCAAATATTACCAGAGTACAAAGAAAGAATGATATTTCTATTGACTTCTGACCTGGTAATTAGAAAATTTTAGTGAATCAAGAATTTTCTGCTCTACTTATGTTGGAAAGCTATTTGATTTATATCTGATCTGATAGTTTTAGCTTTTAATTTGTTTACTATGCTGCTAATAGAAGTTTAAAGTCTGTTACCACAACAAGATAAATAAAGATGAGAATCAAACTTGTACCCTCAATGTAATAATTGAGTACTTTAACAGACAATGGTATTTACTCTTAACATAGCCTTTTTTATATATCAAATCTTTTAGATTTTTTATTTGAGATGTACTAACCTAGGGAGAAACCACACTGATTAATGAGGAAAATGGGGAAAAGAAATCAATGGGAAAGGAGGATATGTTTTAGTAAACCTCCACATGCAGCATTCTGATAGGCCAGAAGCTCCATGGACAGCTTTGCTATTTGCTATCTCAGTTTAAAAAAATTGGCGCACAATGCAACAGTCATAAGTTGCCCCTACCCAAATTTTATTTTCTGGGATTAAACTTAGGAAGCAGTGGCCATTGAATCTATACTCTACCACAGGAACCCCCTCCCATTATATACAAGGGCCTTAATAATTTAGTACTATTATTTTAATGCTGCAGTGATAATTTAAAGTATATAAATCTTAGGGGGGAGGTGCCCCGGGGTAAAGTATGAACTCAATGGCCACTGCCTCCCAAGTTTAATCCTGGTAAATAAACTTAGAGTAGGGGGATAATTTATAATTGTGTTGGCATTGCATAGTAATGCTAAAAGCTGAGATAGTAAATAGCAAGGTGGTCTATGGAGTTCCTGGCCTACTAGAATGCTGGGTGTGGAGGTTTACTGAAATTTATTCTCCTTTTCTATTGATTTCAATTTTCTCATTAATTAGTGTGGTATTATCCTCAGGTCAGCCCACCTCAAATAAATAAAAATTTTATAATCTTTAAGATAATAAACCAAACTTTAGTATCAAATAACCTTATTTTTATATATTATATATGGTATATTATAGATAAAGGTAAATATTTTTTTCTTGATTTATTAAAATATGAAACTATCAGAAAGTATAAAACTGCATGTATAGTAATATACATGCAGTTTTACTCTTGAACTATATCTTACAGCAAAAACTTGTCATAATTTTGTAATTGATTTTTTTATATTTACTAAATTACTTAATGGTATATTGCAGATTACAAGCAGCATCAACTAAGTGGAAAAAGACTTTGTTATAGTTTACAATGTCAGATAAGATTTATATGCTGTATAAACTAACCATGTTTTTATATACTTCACTATAGACCCCTTTTAACTTTAATGGAGAATAAACATAGATTTGCTTGTTAGGAAGTAATAAGTATAATTCTGGCTGAGCTGTTATTGAATATGAAAACTTTAATAGCCAAGATGGTACTTTCCTACTCTTTTGCTTGATAAGATAGAAATTATGCCATCTTTTAGCTTTAAGGACTAAATTCTTATTATCAGATATAAATTTTTGGAAAGTCTTTATATAGCCTAAGTTGTAAGTCCTGAGGACCAGCCCCTACAACTGGATAGGGAGCAGCATCCCTTTTGGACTAAAAGGGGGCCAAAGGCCCAAGTGGCCCCCTGTCACAGTTGAGCAACCTGGCGCATGTGGTTTATAAAGCGCTGGGTAACTGCCCTTCCTCCTAGAGATATTCAGATCTCTCCCCTCCCCCTCCCCAACCATGTTAAAATTTAATAGAGGGGACCTGCCAGGAGATTATGCAGGCCAGGGGCCATGGGCGGGCCCCTGGGACCCCTCACTCACCAGGGGAAACTTACCAAAATTTTTAAGAAACAGCCATTGCTGGTATTGGAGCCTGGTCTGCAAATTCTGGGCTAATGGAGCCAGTCTGGACTGGGTGGGTCTGAAAATCAGATCAGAACTTGATTTGGGTTGAAAACCAGGTTACAAGTGACTTGGACCAGTTGCCCCTACCCCCCAGAATGGATCTAGAAAGTTTGGATTGTGTAGACAATCAAATCAAGAGTTTGGACCAGGTTGCAGATGACTGAGCACCAAGGCCACAGCCCCCAGAATGAATCCAGGAAATCTGAACCATGTGAGCAGCCTGACTTGAATGGTCAAGGCCCAGATTGGTACCATCAACCTGGTCTGGCCCCAAAAATTTGGGAAAATCTGCAAAAGTTTTTTTTTTTGATTTTTGCCAAGATTTTGGGCATCCCTCCACCTCCCCACCCACCAGCCAACCAAACCCCATCGCCAATCCCCAATCTCCCAATCCCTCAGCATCCCCACTATGTGATTCTCCCAATACTTAAGGCAACTGCCCTGCCAATGAACAGTTGTCAGTTCATTCTCTATTCTCTCTGCGCTTTGCACTAAAATAAAGCTGAATACCCTGAACACCTTGTTGTAGACTCCGCCTGTTTGCTTTTCTTCAAAATTCCACCAATCAATATGGCAAAGCATGTCACCGCTCAAATAATACTCCCAATGATCACCAAATGGATCATCCAGTTGCTTGACCCCACCACACAGCAGTGGATCATATCCACAGCAAACTGCCTCATTCTCAATGATGGAGTCAATTCTCCATTCATTTTTGCATACCCATCTAATGCAAACCCATCCATTTGATTTGCTGTTGGGATTCCTGAGACTGCTCCCCCATTGGAGCAGCATCAGGGTGCCCCCTCCCCAATGCCTGCAAGTTTGGCCCCCACACCTGGCTCATCCACCGCTAATCCCACCCACCTGGGGGCTCCAGAGCACCCCACCCAAGGGGGGCTCACCCCTAACACTCATTGCAGGTCCGTTTTCCCCTCTGATGGCACCCCTGACCGCGCAGTGGGTCCTGTGCCGCCCCTCCCTGGCGCACAGGCTCACTTGCTAGTAACCAAAGGCCAGTTACCACAAACCCTGGAGGAGTCATCATCCTCCCTGCCTCTCCCACCCTTGGGGGTTGCCCCCCACAAGACTCGCGGTTGCCCCCATTGCAACCATCTGGTTTGCCTTAGGGACCTTCAGTACATTTATAAACATTTACTTTCCATAAGTCCCACACTAGATCCCCCCTTCTTCTAGTTGCATGGACCGCTGTGCCCTTGGCATTATGGGCTCTCCACTGGGTGCTCACACACCCTGACTGGGAACCCAATCTAATTCTTATCAGCCACTTCCATGACATAAGTAAGTAATCAATTAAAATACTTTTATAACACATTTATGCTATACTATCATACAAAGCCTCAATAAAACATTTATACTATTCTTAAAAATTCTTGTTATATATAAATCACCTATTAAATAATATAAGCAAGAATATCAATGTACCAAATGCTTCTCAGTGTTTTTTATATATAAGCTACTGTTGCTAGATGAAGAATACTATGATTTTAAGTATCAAAAAGCAATAAATAGAAAAAGCAGTTATGCAATACTAAGTACTAAAACTATGTTACAACTAGTGCCTTAATATATGTTTTATGACAAAATAAAATATCTTATAAGTTTATCAGTTGTAAAAATTAAAACCCCAATAATATATACTAGTAGTAAACTAGAATGTTTTTTAAAGATAATAACTGAAGATTATATTTATAAATCTTTTATATCATACAACATATTTTTAATTTATATTACTAAGGTTAAATTTATAGTTTCTTTTTCCTAACAGTGTCCTTGACAGTAATTTTCTAACTCTTTAAAAGCTTAAAGCAGATAATTAGCAGCTTTTCTTTCCACTTGAGTTCACTTTTAAGCAATTTAATTAAGTAATAAGTTTAAATTTACCACCGCCACCTGGCCACACTCTTTTATAATATGCCCACAGATCAGCCACATGCTGCTCCAATATGGGATAGCGGTGCTCCACCACCTAGCATTTTCCGCCCTGCAGGCAAACACATTTGCATGGGGTCAAATAGCCCACAATCTTCATACAGCCTTTTTATCCCCCTATGAGATTTAGCACTCCACCTGGCATGTATCCACCCTTCTCGCCCCCATCCTCTCACCCTCCCTTGCTCCACAATCTGATTTTGCCTCCAAGTTGACTATGGCATTTTTCCCATATGCTGACAAGGTAATTATTGAATTGGCCACCGCTGCTTTTGCACTTGCTGGCTTTATCAATTTATGCCCTTTTATGGGCTATTTTGATATTGAATTCCAGATGGAGAAGGCCGCTGCAGCAGCAGCTTCTACTCCCCTTATTTTTAAAAATACTCCCATCCCTACTACCAAAACTTGCCTGCCTACAGATACCACAATGGTGGTATCCTTTGCATCCCTCCCTTCCCAACTCCCACCCCAAGTTTTGTACAATCAGCTGATGGCAGGGCTTCTGGCATATGGATCTCAGCCCAACCTCATCTTTGCTGTTCCCTCCAGTGTGAAGTGCCTTGATGCCCCTCATGCAACTGCCACCATTATCCCACACCATCCTGCCTTCACCCACCAAACCCCCCATGCTCATATTGCAGCAGCGCCTGAGAATTTTTTGGGCTCAGGTAGATAATTGTTGCCAAATTTTTTCCCTCTGTTTTGAACTTGACCATTTCAAAAATCCTGCCCCCAAGCCAATTCCTCTGATGCAGCTTTGGAGCCACATTCAGCAGGTTCTGAATGGGGCATTTTGCTGCCCCCTCCCATCCAACAGTCTCATCTAATGGGGTAGAGTGGGAAATTGGCCCCCATCAAATCAACCACCCACATTAACCCACCCAATTCTACTCCCACCAATCAGAATCAGGCTTGGAATACTATTTGCTCCCAAGCAACCCATTTACCCACTACCACCCACCCAAATTCTAATGCCACTATTCTCATAAACCAGAATCCATAGGATCTATTGGCCAAGATTGACAAATCAGGTAATGTTATCATGAGTGAGCAAACTGATCAACCTCTTGGCCAGTTTGATTATGGTCAGGCCAAATTTTCCTTTCTGATTTTGATGATACCCTACCCCCCAAACATTTCACTCCTAAACCCAATGCTGCCCCCTATCAAAGTGACCATCCATTTGCCTTAGCTGCGGTGGCCTCTCTGAAGTGCCCAAACCTATGCAAAGCAGTGGCCAAATCAGTGGCTCAATACCAACTAGGGCTGCCCACACTCTACTTCCCCCTGATTTCCCCAAATCTCCCTGCAGCAAAATCTCAAAATATTAGATGATGCTGAAGCTGCCATCATGCATGTCACTAAAGTAGCAGATTTTAACACACATGCTAAAATCACCTACTAGAGCATCTCCAATTTTGCCCAACTCCCTAAGCCTGCATTCAAGATGAACTTCACTTAGCAGAATTCATTGAAGCTGTATACCGCGCTGGTCTGGATGAGGAGGTGGAAAACTCATACTACACTGCCATCCACCCACACTATGCTGATGCCCCAATGCCCTGGCTCTCCGCTTTAATCCATCTCTCCAACCAAAATAACATAGTTGTGGCATACTCGTCTGCAGACAAACTGCCTGACCCCCCTCACCCTCAGCCATGGTGGGTTAGCGGTTTCCACTACCTGCCTGGTTTGTTGTTTTGTTTTGTCTTCCCAGTCATTCTTTTGATTGGGTTGTTTTATTTTATTTTGGTTTTGAGTTTTGGTACTGTCCATTCCCTGGTTGGCATACCTCACTAAAATTTGAAATTTAAAATTTAAAATTTAAAGCAGATAATTAGTACTAAACTTACTTGGGGTTAATAACTAGATCTTTGTTAGACAATTTTATAAGTACAACATATCTACTTACCTCTTATTTGAAGTACTTCATCAACCAATCTGCATGGATAAAAGATCTATTTTAATTCAGGTATTTCTTCAGAAGTATACATCCCATGTTTAGCCTTCTCCAAATAGAAACTAATTTAATTCAGGTATTCCTCAATTAATAAAAATATTTTACCTCAATTTACATATCTTTAGTTCCCCTATTGCTTAAGTAAAAGCTTTATAAATTTTTTAAAAATTATATTTATGAAAATTTGATTTATATAAAATAACTAAGTAGAATCATTCTAGATATAAACTTTTACCCCTTTTTTGATATGCTCTTATAAAAAAAGTATTTAAGGTGGGTTGACCTTGATGCAAATATACTACGCCAAGAATTTTTCTAGCCAGCACAGGTTTTATTCTTGTATTGAACAAAACCTGCACTAGGGTGGAAACAGGAATGACCCTGCCAGGCTAAACGACCTTTTGATATGCTCTTATAACATTTTAAGGAAATGAAAAGCATGCTTTGTTTAATCACATGTTCATTTGCTACAATCAAGAGGTAAACCATCTTTCCAACTATGTCATAGTAATTTATGAAAAGTAAGCTTATAAGATTTACTTCTTAAACGTCTGTACTATACTATAGTCTTACTTGAGTAAATTATTATTAAAATATATTTTCTTACTTGTAAATATATATAAAATGCAGCTTCATGTACCTAGTAATGAGAAGGGATAGAATTTGATCTCTCTTTTGCTTTAATCACTTTATAGTTCAAATACAAATCTTATAAGTTTTTTATTAAAAACCATTGCTGCTCTTACCTTTTGAGTATCAATGTTAATGAGTTTGACCCCATGCTTCCTCTTGTGTGGTGGTGTTGCACCAACTCCTGGACTCTTTGTCCTCTGCCTAAGCGCACCTAGGCTGGCTCAACTGGCCCCCTAATCCCTACAGTCAATTTGTCCCCCTTGTACCTATTACATCACCTTGCGTGCCCCTAGGCAGTTCTTAGAAGCCCTTTGGTGCTCCCCCAGAGAAACCTGTTTTTCAGCCTCAAGGTCAAGTATGAGAACCTCTTTTCCTAAATGAGTGCAGCCATCATTGAGATGGATAGGCATTAAAAAAACATGCTAGTTTTATTGATTTTCACCCCTTTAAGTGGCACTTTGACATTGGCTTCTTTAATATAGACCAAGACATGTTCAGCAACAATGCCACTAGTTTTTAAAGTTATATTTATCTCCATTACCCACACTTAGTTGCCAGCAGACGTCACTCTGGTGGTACAGTTTTTAGTTTTTCAAACCATTTCTCCTCCAATAAGCTCCCCTGTGAACTTCTGGAGGGTTTAGCCAGTTAAGGTACCAAATTTATATCTTCAAATGTGGTACTCAATGGGGCCAGATGCCTTCAGGGCTTTTTACTTATTTAAGGACCTGCCCTTTCCACTGGGATGCCCACCTCGCCAGTCCCCCAAAACTGTGGTCTGTTTGGAACCTGAATACCCATTCTGGGCCCATGTCAAGAATGGCTGCACCATCTTCCCCTCATTATTTGGTCTAGAAAACTTAAATCATAGATGCTCTTCCCTTTCTGCTGCAGTGGCCTCAGCCCCTCCTCCTTCTAGCTTTGGCCTACCGCTGATTTGGAAAGGTTTTAGTGGGGTGTTGCAAGCGGTTTGACCAACTATCATATAATTCAATATTTATTTAATAATTATATATTCAACTAATAGGCAGATATAGGATTTGATGGCTAAGGAGTCTCAAGCACACAGTCATTAAATTCATAGGTAGTGGCCAAAGTTGTTTTAAATTACTTTTGGTGCTTTCAACTTGATGCCATAGTTATAAATATATGGCATTTAAAATTTCTTAACCACACCAGTTCAAATTTCTACTACCTCAATCCAATAATTGCTTTGGCTCCTGGACTTATTATTTATACCCACTCTAAATTATCTATAACTTTAACCTTTATTTTAACCCCGCACTGGCATAAAATATTTGGTATGAGGATTCATCTTTTTATAAAACCATATTCCAGAACCTCATATGCAATCAGTTGATTGCAACCATAATAAAAATATTCTGAGACCTAGTGATTTGCTCCCTTAGCCTAATTTAGGCTGTTTTTTTACTAGTCTCCCACTTTTAAATACCTCTTAGTATACATAAATTACACCAATGGAATGATAGCAGAAGGGACATATCTTGGATGAATTCTAATGGTAAGGGGATCTTTTTCTTACGTTGCTATAAGGAAACTAGCAAAAGAAGGACATCAAAGTGAGCCATCAAGCCTTTGGCAGTAATAATACTACATCGTGCTTTTCTTTAGTTCTAATAAAGATACCTCTTGCCAAAAAGTGTCTTTTTTGCAAGTATTTAAGAGGCCACTGCCTTCTATATTACCTCAGTTTTAAGCATAGTACCCTGTGCAATTTTTATCTGAACCTAAGTGTCAATATTTAACAACACTGATAACTTTATTCTTGATAGAAAGTTTTATAAATAATAAAATAAAGGTACAACGTGGTATCAAATACTAACAGTGGATATGCGGCTTGCAGCTGTTAAGCCTTTATTGTGATAGTCCTTTAGCAGGCTATATAAGAACAAGATCCCTATTTATAAATGGCAGTTCCTCATAAAAAAAGCTCTTTAAGTTTTAAGGTTCTCATTGGTGAAAAGTTATGCTAGCTATGCAGCAATTAAGAATTGCAGTTTAGTTGCATATTTTTCATACAAAGGAAGGATGTATATGACTAATACTTAAAACTTTTACAAAATATAGAGCTTCATTTATTAACAACACTATAGGGACAGTTAAAAAGGATAATAAATCACTATTAACGATGAATTTCCATTTGTGCTTAGGTGAGGGATTAAAATAATAAATTAGTGTTTGAATTGTTTACAGCTGTTAGGCTGAGGTAATCTATGTACCTTTTTGGTTAAAGGTTCACACCGCTGGGTGTCAAGGGTTTAATCACACGTTGATACTAACTTTAATTATTGTTTATCCCTAATACATCTTATAGTAACTATAGATCAACGTCAGCATAGTGTCCAGGTCAATTAAAATTTTATCTATTACTAGTTAATAATATAAATTAAAAAGTATATATTGAATATTCAGATTGGTCACACAAAATCTTAACAATCTCCCTACTTGGCCAAACATTAGGGAACGAATATTGAGTGAGGTTAAACTAGGTTAATCAAAGACATGGCCACAAGGCTAGAGCTCTGCTGATACTTCTTCAGGAACTCTGCATGTACCCAATTGATAAGGTAGCCATAGTGGGATCTTTCAGTGTGTAGGCATCAGTAGATGTCTTTTCAATGATCTTTTAGGTTCTTTCCACATTTGCTACATTTTTTCTAGTCCCTTCTAATAATTGGGTATCTTAATATATAGGACCAATACACTTATGGCAAATGTAGTCAATATCTGTTGAACCTCATTATCAAGCTTCCAATAATTAATGTTCTGAGCCTGCGCATTGGATTATGCTTTGTTTTGTAGCTAAATTAATGCCTGCATTCGTCTATAAGGTCTTTATTGGAACTCATTTATTTCTTCATAGACACATGAGTATAAAATCAGGTTAGCGCGTGATTCTACCCATAAACTAACACAAACAGTGAGCGCCCCATTCCAAGTGGTAGACAATACTAGAAAAAACGATTGAAGGCAAGAATAATTTCCATATGGATGGCTTGTCAGTAATCAGCTTTTTTAGGATTCCAATAAGAGTTTCATTTAATTGTACCACAGTGCCGTTAGTCTCAAGGTGATAGGGAATAGACTATACCCCTTATATAACCATCAGGTCATTGAGTTTAGGGATGATATGATATGTAAATTAATCCATTATTATTTAAAATAAAACTAAGGTATTCATGCCAATAAACTATGCCTTTGAATATAAAATTTAGCTATCATCATAGCGCTTAAGTCCTTGGCTGCTTTGCCTATATCCATTTAGTGTGATATTAATGGTCACGATTATATATCTAAGTTTTCCACAACTGTTGTGCAGTTTGCCCATGATATCGATTAAGATAAATTACTAAGCAAAATTGGGTTTAAAAAATTAGTAGGAGGAGGCCTTTTAGTAAAGGGCTTTTTTTACATTCCTTACAACAGTTATGAGTCCCATGTATGTCAAAAGGCATTGATTTTGTATACTAGTGTTTTTTATACAGTTTAAATGGATTTTTTATATTGACCATGCACCATTGCCTTATGAATTGCAATGATCAATTCAGACTTCTCAGTGCTCATGAAAAATAGAAAGCATTGTTTGCCAATGATCTAGTAAAGTTTACCATTCTTAACAAGTGTAATCTTCCTCAGATTTTTATAATGCGTTGAATCTCCTCAAGCCATTGCCATATTGCTACAAAAAATCTTTTCTATATAATATATTGGAAAAATAGCCAATAAGCACATATTGAGAAATTAAGAGAGACATTTAGCATTTTTGGTGTTTAATACCAGGGCAGTGCTGGATTCCAAAGTCGTAGGCTTTTAGTTATAAACATCTTGGACCATACTCTTTTCAACTCCCTAAAATATTGTGATCAGTGAATCAAATCATGGTCAATTACTACTGTGAAGTGCACCTCATAGATATAAACTTCTATTTGCTTACATACATAGATGAGGATAAGGTATTTCTTCCCTGTTACAGTGTAATTTTGTTATTCATGTCCAGAGTTTGGCTAAATTAAGCCGCTGGTTGCTCAATTCCCTCAACTTCAATATGTGATAAAATTTCCCCAACTGCAGTGAGAGACGCATCTCTTATAATAATTTAGAGTTCTAAATAATTTGGGACATTATTATAGGAGATTTTGTCATAAATCCCTCAATGTGTCAAAGATCAGATTCCAGTTAGTCACCAACTAAATTTATTTTGATTTTTAACATAGGGAATATTTGTTCCCCAATTTTACTGAAGTTTTTAATGAATTGGTGATAGTAATCAAACATTTCAAAATATAATTAAAACGTCACGCTTGCACATCAGATGAGCCAGTTTTATGATTGTTTCAATCTTTAAAGACTGGGGCTGTAAACCCTGCTTATCAATGCAAACCTCATATATATGAGTTGTTATTGGAAGAAGTTGCACTTAAACAGTTTTTGATTTTAATATGAGGCTTGGTGAGGTAGCTGAAGACTTCCTCAAAGCGTTTCTAATGCACATTAAAGTTCAGGAATAGAGGTTTATGTCATCCAGACAAAGCATCATAAATAAGATTTTATAATCAACTAAAATAATATCTATGGATTTTATAGAAGGTTGCAGGGTAAAACTCAACCCTTGCGAATGAAAGAGGGTTAAGTCCCTGAGTCATAATCATGGCACTCTTAAAATGTTCTAACTTTATAAAGCTGATCTGTTAATAGTCAAAATTAGATCAATGGCTGAAATTATGCGCTGCCTAAGCGGTTTATCACGTGGTCAATGCATGATGAAAGATAGGGGGCCTTTTTGTTGATGCTATTAAGTTTCTTATAGTCATCACCATGCAATATGGCCCATCTTTTTTTTAATTACTAACATGAGGGAGGCGCTAGGATCCTTGAAGGTCACTAACATTCCTAGCTTTATAAGCTGGTTGATTTCCATTCTAACAAAACATGCAATGCTTTTGTTCACCTAATAAGACGTAGGCAAGCGATGAATGATTCTCAATATCAATGTGGTGTAGAAATCTTGAGCACAACCCAAAAATTAGTCTTCTTTTGAAAATATAGTATTATAATTTAAAAAAAGAGTCAGCGCTTGTCTTTTTGTTTTTGGTTAACCCAAAAGGCATTTTAAAAATACTAGAATAAAATACTCAGAACTCTTTAACTTCAAAGCTCAGTTTATTTAAACCATAAAATTTATAGAATTTGCATTTTATTCAACAGACAAAATATAATTAAACACAACAATTGATGTCGCTTATAATCAAATAGATATGAGACTAAATTTTTTTATAAAACAAAGACCTGACATGATCTGGAAGGATAAATCCAGGTACAACAACAGGCTCTAAGTATTAGCAGCAAAACAGTGCAATATCTCACTGTATAGCCCTGAAGGGAATTCCAAGGTATATGGGACCCCACTATCATTTGATGCTTACAGAATAGGCAAACTTTGGTTATATTGGAGTGAAATGCCCTTCAATTTAAAATCTAGGTAGAAAGTGCTTGGTGCAATTCCAAATTCTTTGATAGCTATAAGCACTATATCATGTTTAAAGGTGTGAAAAACAAACGCCTGACTTGTAGCTTAGGGCCGCTGTCCTTCCTATTTAGAAATGCAGAAAAGTTTTGCCCAAGTCTTTCCAAAGTTTTCTCTTAAAATTAGCCTTATTCCATATGCCTTCATAAAGGGAAGTCTCAATAAGAAAGATGTAATTTTGATTTAGTAAGTCAAGGCAGTATCTACTATTACTGGTGAACCAAACTGCAATGACAATGCGCTATAAGCTCCTTCTGATCTAATTGATATGGGACCAGCGGTTCAGTATACTTTACAATGATCAATATTGAGCGCAAGGCCGAGTTTTTTTTAATATTTTAGTGGACACAATACTTATTGGTGCTCCACTTAAATGCTATCTCTCACTATGAGCCTAATTGATGTAGTATTGATATAAGTGCACATTGAATATTAAGAATTGGCAAGTTAATTATATTTGATATCCAAGGTGTCTTTATTGAACCAAATATGTTGTAGGTCATCACATAATAGTGTGCTTGATTCCTTAAAGCCTCAATAGGTATGGCCACGCGGACCTTGTCTAGCTTAAAGAATCTCCAGAGTTGACTAAAAGCTCTTGTTGTTCAAATTGCTGTTATGAGATTTTGTTTTGAACTTACTTTATAGATATACTTTTTAAGGCAAAAATATAATGGTTTCACCTACTACTTTCTAAGTATTTAATGAAGGGGAAACCAGTGGTGAAGTGCCATAGTTTTTTTCTAAAATTCATTTGCAGTTGAAAGATAGCCAATTTTGATATCCTTTGAAAAAGTTAAAATAGCTGAAGAGATTAATGTATTACTTTCTACTCCACCTCATTTTTTCCTAAGCAAAGTCAATATTTTGGTCTACCACATAGATGATGGTTCAGTGACAGTAGCAGAGCAGTGATTTTCATTGTGCCTTTAATGTTGCATACTTAACAAGTAACTTAAATAGCATATGATTATATTGGAGTGCGGCTGGTAAGGCTAGGTTGAATTTTATATCAGGACAAAAGCCTTGTATTTATTTTGCAAGGATCCAGATGATTTTGTTTAGGTGCCTCAAAAATGACAGCTCTTCAATAAATATAGATAACTATTTGGGCAATAATAAGTTCCTCATTGGGCACCAGTAATAATAACCAGTATAACTCTTTGTGGCTCACTGGCATGGCAAAGGGAAATATGAGAGTCAAGGTTATTTAAAATCTTCCCCTCATATAAAACCTAACTCATATGGTAAAAACGTTCAGCAAAAGCAGTGCCATTTAATTATTATTAAAACTAAGTACCAACGGTTTTTAAGTTATCATCAATTTTATCTGCCAAACTCCTGAACTAAAGATCTTTACATTATAATAACTCATACCAGCATCCTTAATTTAGCATACTAAATTTAACTTACAGTATTATCAGGAAAGGCAAAGTTTGAATCAGTTTATATATGAATCAACCCATAAAGAGCTAGCTATTAATTAGCAGAAAGCACTACTTGAAGAATCTATTGATTGAATCCTATACCCAATGGTACAAAGGTATAATCAGATCCAAAAACACTCCAATAGAGTACAAAGGGTCCAATCTAGTCATGAACTAAGTACAATACTCCCTTGAAGAGTAAGGAATATCTTTTCAATATAATGGGCCAATATCCTGAACAAAAGCGTGTCCTTTAGAAGACTCTAAATATCCCCTCATTTTAATAAGTAAAGTACGCTATACTCTATCTTGTCTTATTAGATTTATTGCCAAAGTGCATTTTCAAAAGTTAAAATATCCACTAGGAAGCCCGCTGATGCGAATATAACTATACTTATTGTAGCCTTTTAAGGTACTGGCCACCAAACTCTGGAAACCAAAAAACGGTGCTTCCTTCCATTTAACTTCCAAGGCTACCAGGTGAAGACGTACATTTCCACTAATTAATAATTACAACAGAGACGGCATTTAACAAATAGAGAAAATATGAGTGACAAGGTAGGACCAATCCAATTAACAATAAAATACTTATGTAAAAAGTGACAAACTTACAAGTAGAGCGCCAATGGCATTTAATCTTCTGACCCCTGACAATGCGACCTATTAGCTTCAATCAGCTGAAGTAGCTAATACTGTGGAAGCCTCACTTTATGTGATCCTACAACTTGAGGGATGATATAATTGAATCCATTCCATCCAAGCTGCAGACAAATTAATACACCTATAAACTACTGCTGCCCTCCCAAGTAAAGTAGGGGAAGTTGCAAAAACTACTTCCTACCTTTTCCTGTTTGCCCACCTTCTCATTACCATCAATTGCAATTTTGAAGGTGCACCATATGGAGCTCTAAAGTCATTTTTAGTCTTATCCAGCATCTTCATTCCAAGTCACTTTAGTTATATGTGACTGCTTCCAGTATTAGATGAGACAAATGAAAAACTACTTTACCAATCAAAAAAATCAGTGATTATTAAAATTGAATTATTTGGATCAATAACGTTGTTGCTGGATAACTAAGCATCCAAGATCCACAGCAGATTGATACTGCCTTTGCAACCCCACGCAGATGATTGTAATACACTCTGGATGAATTATTGGTTCAGTTGTTAAACAACAGCAAACCTATGAGTCTCATATTGAGGAGTTAATCAGTTTATTCACCAGCTCAATGAAAGAGCCTTTGCCCAAACTACTATTGAGGTGCACGTTTGAGTGACCACCTGGCCTCATCAACTCAAAGGGCCTTGTTGGTATTGATGATCTTCACAATAGATTGGGTGAGAATCGAACAGCGGATAACTAACAGCTTTCTCTAGGAAATACTATTGAATTGGAACCTATCAAAATTACTACTAGCCTTGAATCCCAAAATGAGCAAATAAAGGCTTGACCTCTCCTGAATCTGCTAAGGTAATTTACAAAGATGTTACTGTAACAATCAATGATTGTACATGAATCTCATAAGGTTGGGAATTATAAAATTTATGCATGTCAATAGTTGCAATTCTGTTATTTTGAGTAGGATTTTCCTATTTGGGTCAATAATGAAATAAAATTAAATAAATATTTTATTTAATTGGTTGTGCATTATGAGGTTCCCCTTCATTTCTCCACCAAGTTGCCTGGATGCCATCAATTCTGGAGGCTTTTGCACCCCTCATTACCCACAATTCATTTAGCTTTTTAGGAAAGTATTTCAAAGCGAGGTCAGTTCCAATGGTCCTCACTGTGGAATTCTATTCCAACTTTGAGTCTACTCCCAATAACGGCTGCTATTCACTGGACTTGTTTGTTTAATTTTATTTATTTAAGAGAGGTTGGGGATGCAGATGGCGGTGCAATGAGGAGGAAAGGAAAAGGGTTGGACGCGCAGGGATCCTTTTGAGAGTGGCCTTGCCCTGGTGAGAGGGAAAGAAGCCAGAGTGGCCCGAGGTGACAGAGGCCAGTTGGCTGCACCTCGGTTGGGTGACCCTAAGGTGACAGAGGCTGTAGGGATGCACCTTGGCCCAGGGGCCCAAAGCGACAGAGGCCAGTGCACTGCACCTCAGCCTGGATGACCAGCAAGGCCATCCATTTGTACAGGATCATTCAGAGTTGGTACAGCCACATATGGGGGTGGTGGTTTAGGGCTGGTGGCGGGCTGGGCCTTGGGAGCCCCATCTGTTACATTATTCCAAAGTCAAAATTTATCTTGGTGGGCTGTGGTACCAGCCAGCCCGCAAGATGGCCGCAGTTGATGTCCCAAGCATCACCGTGGGTCATAAGTCCCTTTTGTTGGTTTGTAGGGCCTTCCAATGAAGGGGATGGGAAGCTTGGGGGGTGGGCAGGACTGCTGGCAGTTGATGGCCTCTTGTGCCCACCAGGAGACCCCCAGAGAACCCGTTAATTTGATCCAGAGGCTCTGGATTTCTGGCCAATTTCCCCAAGCTGCTCGCGAAAAGGTCCCCTGTTGAAAAAGTCATTGGTCACTGCACGCATGGCTTTCCAGTTCAGGTCCAAATCTGCTGGAAATTCCATTTTCCAAGGGGGTAATGTAACAATTGACGATTGTACATGAATCTTATAAGGTTAGTATTATGAGATTAGTGTATGCTAATAGTTGCAATTCCGTTATTCTGAGTAGAGTTTTTCTTATTTTGGTTAATAATGGAATAAAACTAAATAAATCATTCATTCAATCGGTTGTGCATTTATGAGGTTCCCCTCCATTTCTCCAACGAGTTGCCTGGATGCCATCAATTCCAGAGGCTTTTGCGCCCCTCATTAACCACAATTCATTTAGCCTTTTTAGGAAAGTATTTCAAAGTGAGGTCAGTTCTAGTGGTCCTCACTTTGGAATTCTATTCCAACTTTGAGTCTATTCCCAATAAAGGCTGCTATTCGCTGGACTTTTTTATTTAATTTTATTTATTTAAGCAAGGTTGGGGATGAGGATGGTGGTGCAATGAGGAGGAAAGGAAAGGGGGTGGACGTACAGGGATTTTTTTGAGAGTGGTCTTGCAGTGGTGAGAGGGAAAGAAGCCAGAGTGGCCTGAGGCGACAGAGGCTGGTTGGCTGCACCTCAGCTGGGTGACTACAAGGCGACAGAGGCTGTAGGGATGCACCTCAGCCTGGGGGCCCAAAGTGACAGAGGCCGGTGCACTGCACTTTGTCCTGGATGCCTGGCAAGGCCATTCATTTGGACAGGACCATTCAGAGTTGGTACAGCCAAATATGGGGGTGGTGGTTTAAGGTTGGTGGCGGACTGGTCTTTGTGAGCCTCACCCAATACTTTTACCAGCAGGAATCATTTTAACCAGCTGAACCAATTAATAATGATTGTGCCCCAACAGATCCTTTGCATTCTATAAAACACACTTGCAACCTTGATATTTAATTTGACCCTGAACCTTGATTAAATTTAAAAATAAACCTAAGTCTAAAAATAAAGGAATTTTTGTTTTTGTATGAATTTTAGCCTAGTTGATAAAGTGATACTTGCCTGTTAAATAATAGAGAATTGTATAGTTTTTAAGAAGCTATCAAGAAATTTCCTTAGAGACTCATAAGTCTACTAAGTGATTACGCTGGGCTGTTAGCAACTAATTATTGCATAGCCTTCAAAGGGCTCAGCCTTCAAATTTTACAAAAATCTTAACACTGGTGCTTTCTGCCAAGTCCTTCTGAGGCTACCTGGTGAGGACATATCTTCAAGTAAGATAGTCCAGAAACCCTATCCCTACCACCATGGAGGAGAATATGTGTTTAAATAATAAGCCCTCTGCAGCTGAATATTATGACCCATAAATTAGCGCCCTCAAGAAGCATCTGCTAAAGGTGGCTAATGGGGCTTGTATGAGCATTGAGGGAATCCCTTGATGAAGACTTGACTTTGGTCTCATTATATAGTCAAGTTGTTTCCCTGATCACCAAAATGGTGAGCCAGGCTGCTGAGATTGAAAATCTCTGCCTCCTTTTAGGCACCAAAGTCCCCCTTGAGCATGTTAATGAATATTATTCCAACCTTCAAGAAGACATGGACGAATTATGCCGCCAGGTTGTTGAGGCTATCACTCAAACTGACTCTGGTACCAAGGAGCCAACTGAGGCTAACCAGTCCCCTCATCCCACTATCCACATTCTTCCTGAATCTGCTGGGTATTTTAAAACCACTTTTAAAGAAAATTACATTCCTTAAGCTGAAATGATCCAGTCTTATCTGTATGTGTACAAAAATGCAATGAAGGGCACTACAGATCTCTAAAAGTGTCAGCACAAGAAGACCTGCTCTGATAGAAAGGCTTGGGAAATCTTGATACCATACTTGAAGGCTTGTGCAACCTGAAAGGAGTTAAAAATTCCCTCCTCAAAGAATTTGGCAGTAACCTGTCCCTGTCCAACAGCAAAGAGGCATTCATGCAGATATGCCCCAAGCATGGCAAAAACCACTTGAGTTCTCTGAGTAGTTCTATCATGAAGCTCAGGCTCTCACATCCTGTGATCAGGCTAGTTTGGATGACGCCACTGTCACGGTCCTCTCTGCATAGAAACATAGTGAAATCTCATATTATATTTTCACAACGCAAAAAACTTTCATAAATCCACGCTGGATATTAAAGAATCTATCATGGAGTTGCCTGAGTGAGAGATGCGCCAAGCATCTAGCAAGGAGAGTCAGGCTCCCATTAATGCTATAGGACAGCCCCAAAATTCAAAACTCATTGTGACCCTTGTGCAAACTGCGGATACTTTGGGCATCAAGAAGTCATTTGTTGGAAGAAAAAGACTGATGAGGCGAGGAAAGGATGTCAGCTTAGGGAGCGAGGCACTCTCTACTAATGACCCTGCGTCTCCTGCCACATCCTCTGAGATTACCCATGCTGAGTATTGTGCCCTATCACCACATGACACATTGGATTTCATTGACTCAATAATCTTTATTAAAGTTTTTTCTTCCTCTTACTGTGCATCTTACGAACCTCTTTCACCAGGGAATTCTATATTCAATCCCCCACTTTGGCATGGAGGTTACTTGTGTTGAAGTAGTTGTAAATAAGGTAAAAATACTAACTATAGCTGATACTAGGTTGCAAGTTAGCGTCATCTCCTCTCGTCTGATGAAGAAGATAAAAATTGTGCCAGATCAAAACCACACCATGAATTATTGCTGGTGGGGCCCCAGCGGACTTGCTCCCTGGGTGCCTATTATGCCCTGCCACTTCAGTTTGGATCTCTTGGTAATGATGGACCCAGCAGTTGTATTGAAGAACGACAGATACAAAATTTTTATTGTCACCCAATTTCTTACTGAATTTAATACCAAAACTAGCCACAAGGACTTGTACTTATCTCTAAAGGGATATAAATTCCCTTAGTCTTAAAAGATGCTCCTAAAGAAAAAGGGAAAAGGAAACCTGGGAGTTGTTTATTGGAACATCCAAACTTTTTTGAGCGGTTAGAATGCTGAGTCGTTGGCCCAAAAGCTAAACTGCCTCCTCCCAGAACTGACGCTCAGGAGATGACTATATAAACCAATACCCAGGTCATTATACACCAAAATCGCAAACCTTGGTGGACACTGGAATCCAAGTTATAATTCTGCCAGATCATTTGTTAGAAATTAGAGAAGAACTTAATCCAGCTGTATATGAGCCCTTACTTGTCCATGGTTGTTGGATCCCCCCTATCAGTGGCACTTAACCATATTGATGGCCAATTTTACTGATTGACCCATGCAGATAACTTGAAACCAACCTATTGCCTATGTTTGAACACTAACAGTGGATCAAGTTGAATCCGTCCATAAAGGCGGGGATCTGCATGACCTAGGGATCAATGTGCTTGCTACCATTAAGTGGGTTAAAAGTGAAAATTAGACTCCCTCATCTCTGAGCAGAAGTGGCAAATGGATGTGCTGATTGAGGAGTATGCTGATATCTTCTCCAAAGGCTCTAATAATTTTGGAATGATTAAGGGGTGCAGCATAGTGTATTGATAGACTCTGCCCCAATATGTGCTTGGCCCTATAACAAAAAAATCTAAAATTGAAGAAGCTCAGGTGACAAAGGAATTAAAGCAACTTGTGGACGCTGGGTTAATGAAGCCCTCACAAAGTTCCTGGGCCTCGCCCTTGCTGCTCATATGAAAGAAGGATGGGGGGTACTGAGTAGTAATGGACTAACGCCGGTTGAATGCCCTTACACAAAAAGACAATTATCCACTGCCTTGAATTGATGATATACTGCAGGTATATGAAGGTCTCCAATTATTCTTCGCCATATCTTGCCAGTGGCTATTGGCAGATTGAGCGTTTACCAGAGGATTGGGAGAAATGTTCCCTCATAGCAAATTAGGGGTTACTTGAACCTACAAGGATGCCAAAAGGACTAGGTGTTGTCTCAGCCACCTTCTAGAGAGATGGATGGCCTATTAGGAACTTGAAGATGTCCTGTGTGTTAGTATACCTTGATGATGATTTTATTCTCCCGCACTTTTGATCAACACCTAACTCATTTGACTTTGATGTTTGAATGACTCCGCTCTGTTTTTATCAAGTTAAAACCCGCTAAATGCCATTTTTTCAGATTAATATGGACTTTCTTAGCCAAAAGTTACCATTGAAGGGATGTCACCACTGCCTGACAAAGTGATCACAATTGAGAAAATGGCAGGGCCTCCAGCTTATGCAATATTTAAGTGTTCCTCATCATGGTCAGTTTTTACTTCCAGTTCATCACCCACTTTGCCAAGTATACAGAATTCTTGATGTATCTACTCCATAAGGGGGTTCTGTTACAATAGGAAGAAACCCAGCAACTAGATTTTGACACTCATAAGAAAAAGCTTGCTACCGTTCTTGTGTTAGTCCAAATTGAATAAAATAAACCCTTCATCCTTTTCACTGATGCTAGTGATGTATCTGTTGGGGCCATCATGTCATGTTTACTTGACTTGATAGAAGGCATCAACCCCAAGGACAAGGCTGGGCGGCAGGAGGCCCAGAAGGTGAAACTTCAGGCCCTTCCTGACCTTAAGCACACCTTGGACCAACGCTGGGTACGAGCCAAATATGCCTAGGTTAGTACAAGTGAGGTGCAAAACGCCCAGCCCCTTGTTTTGGCTCAGGTGTTAAAAAGGACGAGCTATTTGTAGAACGACAATGGTACGATCTAATTAATTGGGGAATAGGGGTTAAAAACCCATTTCATCTATGAAGTTATGAGCTCAGGTTGGGTACAACTTCAATCAATCACTCGAGCGAGGTTGGTTTTGAAGTATGCTACCCTTTCAGATGGAAGCATGCGCTTATTGATGCATTAAGGCTTGGGACCACTTCTGCAAGCTCAGAATTTCCCTGAGTTTGTTTAATTATGCTTGCTCAAGACCAACGTTTCTCATTGGACATCTTCCCAAATAAACCCCATAGTCGTTTTTATGTTTTTTATATATGATGACTTGGGCGCACCTGTGTGTGGACCTCTTTGAGGAGGCCTTGTGACATGTTAGCCGTTTTTTTATTTAATTTATTAAAGTCTCTGGCACACCACTGGTCCTAATAGGTTCCCTCCAAAACCGGTCACCAGCGCACTTCGCCCCTGTACTAAACTTGGACAGTAAAAGCCCTCCGGGCATGGTCAAGTTTTGTGGATAGATCAATTTACTATTATATTCACTGTGCTAAACACTCTAGCCTTATGTCACATCAGCTCAAGCACCCTCTAATGGACTATTTTATTATAACGATGACTACTAGTTCCCTTATGTTGGTCCTGTGCACTGAGCACCACCACGCTGTGATTTGGAGAGCTAAAGAGACTCACTTGGCACATCCTAGCACAACTTGATGCAAATCAAGTTTAAACATCCTATAGCCTATTTCAGTAAAATGCTCATGCAGCCTGAGATAAATTATATCATCACTGAATGGGAATTTCTAGCGGTTTTGCTTGTCACTAAGCACTTATATCCCTTTTAAATATGGGAACCACTTCACTGTTGTTGCAGACCATGCCTCCTTACGCTGGCTGCAGCTATGAAGGATCCCAGTGGACCGTTGGCACATTAAGCTCAAGCTTCAGAGTTATGACTTTACCATTGTCCACCGGGCTGGAATGATACATCAAAACGCTGACGGACTGTTCAGGCTAACCGTAATGATGCTCTAAGCCTCTTAGGAGAATAGAATTTATGACCTCATTAGTAAACTGAAGAGTGGAGCCAGGAAACGCCTGCAGTTCAGCATCAGTTAAAAAATGCCTGAGTGGACCCAAATTGAGGATAGGTTAGTGTACAAGCAGGTCAGCGCCTCTTGGTTGCCTTATACCAACCGTCAGCCAGAATGGAGGCCACCTTGGAGGGCCTTCTGATGGTAGGCCATGGTGCTGTCATATAAACCAATCAGTATCTTCAAAAAGTGTTGCTATTTAGAGTGGTGATTGATAGGATTCAAGATGTCATTAACTCCTGTCTCATCTGTGATAGCAAAAAACTTCCAATCTGCTGTGTTGGACATTTGCCCTCTCAGCTGCAAAGGAAGAATGTCTTGGGTCAAAATCAGCCAAAATGGGGAGATGTCAGCCATTTATGAGTTTGCGATGAACTTAAGAGCAACTCCAATAATAATAACGAATTAGTCGAGCAAAAGTCCCTGGTTGATTCATGGTAAAACCCACAAATTGGGGTACCACAATTTCAAATAATACTTTGGCAACTACCAAAAAATCAAGCAGTTGGATTACTTTGAACATGAAGCAGACCCTGGGGTGACCATTGGAAGGTACACCCCCAGCCACAACCTGGTCCTTCAAAGCACCTATGTGTGGACCACCCCCTTTTATAGGCATGATGGGGGTCCCCCAAGGCGCAAAAGATTTTGCAAATGAAGATTGGCTAAAGTTTATAAAATTGTTACCTCACAAATACATTTTAGCCAATAGTAATTTACCTGCTATTTTTACAGCCAAAAAGAAGCTGATTTCGAGCTTTGATAGCTGCTTTATCATATTTCCTAATCTGAATGGTAACAAGCCATACCAAAATTACTAGCAATTCCCTCTGACCCTCAATATTGTTTAAATATGGATTGGTCAGATATCAAGGGAATCATTTTTCCCTTCTACCCTGCGCCTTTAATAATATCTTTATAAAAACCCAAGTTTTATTAGTGCTTACTTTTTTTAATTATTTTATTAGAAACTTTTGTGGGATCCAGCGGCATAGGCATCAGCTGGCATCAATAAGCTGGATTCCTACAAAATGGTGCTCACTACAGGGGACACCTGTAAATCAATAATAGTTGCTCTTGGAGAGCAACTCGCCAGCGCCCTATCCCATCTTAAAGAGCTGGAGCAACGACCCTTAAAACTCCCCCTAAAAGACAAGTACATACCTGGGGAAGGGAGTATTGCTTCCTATTTACATGTATATGAATATGTTATGCATGACGCCACTGAGAATCAGAAAGTTCAACACATTCTTCCATTTTTAAGTCGTTTGGCACAAGAAATGATAGTTTCTTATATGGTAATTTGCATACCAAGGAAGAGGTGAAAGAGGCTCTCTTAGCTGAATTTGGTTCTAAGCAGAGTCTTAAAAGGGAAAACAGGCCTTTATGCGCCTTAGCATGTTTGAGGGCGAACTGACTGCTGTCTTTGCTGAGCAATTTTACCTCGTTGCACAAAGGTTGTCAACGGCAAACATGTTAACCATGGATAATTCTATCGCAGCCATGTTAACTGGGTTAGCTTCTCAGCCCTCTCTCGCCAGGCATATCATTTCAGCAAAATGGTACTTCAAAAACATCTGCGACATAAAGGAGGCTCTGTTAGACGTTGATGATTATCATTCCTGTGCAACCATAAATGAAGCTGAGGTGGAGCCTTCAGTTCTACTCAAGGAGGAGCTTCCACTTGTAGAAAAGTTGGGGATGAGCATACCTGTATTTATCCCACAGTGAAACCTGCTTCCTCAGTGTGGCTCAAAAATGATACCTCTTTCTCCTAAGATTCAGAGCCCTTTAAGGTTGCTAATACTATACTCCCACACAAGCTTACCAAAGCCGCTGTGCCTTCCCCTCCAGCCAAACTTGTAAATGTGCAACCTAAGACTATCCAATCTCCTGTGGCCGTCTCCCCTACTTTTATTGCAGCCTTGCCAGTTGTTGTTAATACCCTTGGGGAGGAATCTGAGGGGGGTGATGATGTTAATTACTATATATTGGTAGCTCCTGCAGAAGTAGAGGTTCTTGATCGTTTGAACGCTGGAGGTGTAGACAAGTCCACCATATCTAAGGAAACGTACCTCAGTCAAATTATAGGGTGTCCAAAAGCTATTGACGCTGCCAGAGCTGGTGACTAAATCTTAGCTGGCTTGATTCGACCTCTTCATCAAGTTCATCTTATAAAATGCATCATGGATAGTTACCCTGAGACTGCTATAAAACTCACCTCCACCTTTTGGCCAAGGAGGTCTTATCTTTGTCACCTAACTTTGGAGGAACACTCACTAAGAGAGAAGTGGTTATTCAAAAGGTCCAAATACTAGCCATCCTAGACACTGGCTCCCCAGTAATGTGATCTCCACTAAGCTTATCAAGAAGATAAAGCTAGCGACTGACTTGGAGTACACGCAAGAATTAGGAACCGCAGGCCTCAATAATACCCGTGCAATTAGGGCATACTATTCCCTTCCCATTCACTTGGGAAGAATATTTTATCAGCCCCTGCCGAGGCTTTAGACAACAATGCATATGATAAGCTCATCAGCACGCAGTTTATGATTGAGTACGAGGAAATAATCAGCATGAAGCAAGGTTTCCTCTCGTTACTCAACTATGAAGTCCCATTAGTCTTATCTTTTCAAAGAGCCCAGAAAGCATGAAAACTCTTGCCTGGTTGGTAACCCTTTGCAGCTAAAACTTTGCCTTATTACACTTCTGGGTGCAACACAAAGAAATTGCCCAATTCAGTGGATGCTAAGGACGGTATCCCTTTCTATGCTGCAGATGAGGTTTTATTTAAGCCTGGTGAACAACGAGTGGTTGACACAAAAATCACGCTTCAAATCCCACACCACTTTTTGTTGCACCTCATAAGTATTGAGGGCGTTAGCCCCTTGGAGCCTCAGGTATTTCCTGGCATTTTTGACCCAGCTTACCAGAGGCCCATAACTTTGCTATTATGGAATCTCACCTCAAAAGACATAGTTGTAAAAAAACACCAGGAGATTGGAAGAGGTTTGTTAGTCCCTGTGGAGGACATTGAACAAAGTTACTCCATTGGCTCTATGATGGATATGGGCCTGCCAAAGGATAACCTAGTATGTACCTTAACCAACGTCCATATCTCGCATGAGCTGACCCCAGATGAGCTGGAAAAAGTTCACACTCTCCTCGATGACTATAGCAATATATTATCCAAATCTGATAATGACTATGGCCACAATAAGGGCTGGTGTCACTCATAGATGTGGAAGATGCCCATCCCATTCAGTCAAAACTGTATCGCAAGTTGAAGGTGGAAGAACAGCAAATGAGGACAGAACTTCAGCAGTTACTAGATGCAGGGTTGCTAGTTCCTTCACAAAGCCCTGGTCTTCCCCTCTATTGCTAATAAAAAAGAAAACGGAGGTCATCAGATAGACATGGACTACTGCAAGTCAAATAACCTCATGAAAAATGATAGCTATCCTCTCCCTTGTATTGACAATGACCTGGCCCAACTCTCTGGATCTAACTTCTTTTTCGCTATGAGCTTAGCTAGCGGCTATTGGAAAATGGACCTTTCTCCTGAAGACCAGGATAAATGTGCTCTAATTTGTAGTGAGAGTCTTTTTCAGCCAATTCAATTACTTTAAGAGTTGTGTAACGCACATGCATCTTTTCAGCATGAGATGGATCACATATCGCAGGACCTGAAGTTAACTTGTGTCATCATTTATCTTGATGATATCACAGTGTTCTCAAGAACCTTCACGAACATCTTGATCACCTGAAGGAGGTGTTTCAATGACTATATAAATAGAATATTAAGTTAAAGCTCTCAAAGTGTACTTTCTTTCAAAAGAAACTGGATTTCCTTGACCATTTCATTTCTCTAAAAGGAACTAAACCAATAAGATAAGGTTGAAGCGATCTACTTGGGTTGGGACCATCTAGTACTAAAAAAAAAGGTTGAAGCGATCTCAAAAATGCCTCCCCCTAAAATTTAAGGGATATTCAGGTATTTATAGGGATGATAAAATATTACCATTAGTTAATCCCTATGTTTGCCCAGCTCAGCGAGCCTCTTGTACGCATATTGACCAAGAAAACGTTTTTCAGTGGGGTGCGGAACAGAAGGCTGCTTTTGAGACGCTGAAGCAACTGCTGCAACAACGCTCTATCCTACGGCACCAAGATTATAATTAACCTTTCATCTAATTCACTGACGCCTCAGACTATGCAGTTGGGGCCATCTTAGCCCAATTGGATGAAAACGGTGTAAATCATCCTGTATCCTATTTTAGTAAGATGTTGTCAAAGGCAGAATGCAACTAAAGTGTAACAGAGAAGGAGTGACTTGCTGTTCTGTTAGCTGTAAAGCACTACCGACCTTTCCTATATGAAACCACCATCACTGTGGTTACTGACCATGCATCCCTAAAATGGTTGCAGAACATGAAAGATACTACTGGCCGGTTAGCTCGCTGGTCTCTAAAGCTCCAGCTTTATGACATGAAGATTGAACACCGTGCTGGAACCCATCACAAGAATGTTGATGGGTTGACTCAGCTACCAGTCCTTCACTTAGATAATAATGAGGTGGAAAGGTTACATGACCTCTTAATGACCCTCAATGACTGGGAAGATGAAGACGAGCCTGTCCAGAAGATGTTAGCCTGACACTCCAATAACACAAAAGTGGAGAGCGGGAAGTTTTATAATCAGGTGGGGGCAAAATGGCTGCCTTACCTTCGGCCCTCAGAACGTGTATCTTCTATTCTAGAAGCCCACTCCATTCTAAATTGTAGAGGGGAAAAGAAAACTTATGAATGGATTAAGGATCAGTTTTATTGGGATGGAAAGATGGAATCTATTGTTGACGTCTTAGAAGCCTGCCTTACGTGTAAGAAGCAATCTGGTTTCAAGGCTAGGTATCAGTATTAACCAACTACCCCTCAACAACCATTCCACACCATCAGTCTGGACATAGTAGGTCCTCTCCCTCAGATGACTAGTGGCAACAAAAAAATCATTGTAGCTATTGAATACTTCACTAAGTGGGTTGAAGATGTGGCTATCCCTGCCCAAACGGCCAAGGCCACAGCCACCTTTTTACATCAAATATTTCTTCTTGACATGGCTGTCCTCAAGTACTACTCTGCGACAATGATAAGAACTTCATTTCCAGAGTAGTAAATATCCTGTCCACATCCATGGGGCTCAACAACTTTTCTCATCTCCATACAATCCATATACCAATAAGACTGTGGAGAGAGCAAATGGAACCACGGTATCCATCCTATGAAAAATGGCCTCTTTTGATCCACTTCACCGGGATCAATTATTACTCAGTGCCATATAGCTTACAAGATTAGTTATCACTGGATCTTAAAATGTCCCCATTCCATGTCTTTTATGGTTGGGAACCAAGAATACCTGCCCTCTTAGTTAAAAATGTATTCTCCTCTATAGTTGAGGAACTTGAGAAAGTCATGCTAAGATTAGCTCAATGCATCATACAACTCCAATCTGAGGCTATGATTAAACTAGCAAAAACGGTGACTAAAGAAGGGCAGGCTGCTAATGAGCTCCAAACCCCTCTACCTACATTCCAAGTATCCAACATGGTATTATACTACCATAACTGCATCACCCCTAGAAGCGGTAAACTTGGATCAATCTGGGAGGGTCCCTTCACCTATTCCTACAAAAGAGGCAATGAATACTTTATAAATTTTTTAGCTACAGGAATCACCATCAACCGAGTACATGTCCATTTTCTTACGGCCTTATTCTCCCCCCAACATCCTTGAGGGGGGTGATGTTGGACATTTGTCCTCTCAGCTGCAGAGGAAGAATGGCTTGGCTCAAAATCAGCTGAAACGGGAAATATTGCCCATTTACGAGTTTGTAATGAACTTAAAAGCGATTCAGATAATAAGAATTAAATTTACTAAAAGACCCTAGTCAATTCTCGGTGGAACACTGAAAATTGGGGTAACATGATTTCAAATAATACTCGGGCAACTACCAAAAAAACAGTCAGATTAATCTGACCATGCAGCGGACCCTGGGGCGACCATTGGAAGGTACACCCCAAGATACAACTGGGTCCTTCAAAGCATCTATTCAGGGACCACCCCCTTTTATAGGCATGGCAGGGTCCCCCAAGGTGCAAAAGATTTTTTTGAATGGGGATTGGCTGAAGTTTATAAAATCATTACTTCATGGGTACATTTTAGACAAAATTAATTCACCTGCTATCGTTTAGCCAAAATAAAGCAAGTATTCCAAGATTTGATAGGCTGCTTTATCATATTTCCTAATTCAGACAGTAACAAGCTGTACCAAACTTATTAGTAAATTCCCTCAGACCCCTGATACTGTTTAAATATGGATCAGTCAGATATTGAGGGGATCGTTTTTACTTTCTACCCCACGCCTCTAGTAAAACCTTATAAAAAACCCAATTTTTATTAGTGCTTATTTTTAATTATCTTATTGAAAACGTTTGTGGGATCCAGCGGTGTAGGCACCAGAGAGCATCAATAAGCTGGATTCCTACATGCTGTTTAAACATCAGATAACGGGTCCTATTGCCCCATTTGCTACTTTCATCCTTGAAGTTGTTTGTCCGTTACATATGGTGATGTACAGCCACCAATATATCATATTGGTGGTCGACCATATCTCCGAATGGGTTGAGGCCATATCTCTTACCTCGCCACCTCCAAAGCAACCACCTCCCTTTTACTTAAACTGGTCTTCACCCATCAAAGTAGCCCAAAGGTACTACTGTCAAAAATGACATCAACTTCATCTTAAGTGATCATTGATTCTAATACTCTGATGGGCACTTACCCTCATTCACGCTCCATATCACCCCACTACTAATGGAGCAGTGGGATGAGCAAATGGAACTCTCGTTGCCATTCTCCACAAGATGGCTCACTTTGACCCAGAACGGTGGAATAAATATCCCTCAGCGGCTCTGTTAGCCTGCCACATTAGTTACCATCAGGGTATACAGATGTCGCCATTTTGAGCTCTATATGGGCGAGAGCAAGTCTCAATCTATAAAAGTCAACCCATTTTGAAAACCTCCACGCCAGACACCACTGAGCTTGTGATGTGAATGTTGGATAAAATAATTTGCCTAAAAGTGCTAGTTATCAAGTTGATAGGGCCATCAGTCAATGAGAGGCTTATCAAAGCAACGCTCTCAAGCCAATCCTGCCTGAGAACCAGCCAGGGGATTTGGTTTTATTCTACCACAACCGGCCAGGGGGTTGGGTGCACAAACTTGACATGCTATGGCAGAATTTATATAGAGTAATATACCTTTAAGGGCCAGAGTAATCCATTGGCTCTATTAAGTTGGGCTCGGACATAAATCAAGTCCACTCTAGATTCCTTCATACTTATGTCCCTCCTTAGCAAGATCTTGAGGGGGGCATTGTTGGGATTGTTGAGAGTTACAATAGATTGAGTGAGCATTGAACAGCGGATACCTTGCAACTCATTTCAGGAAATACTATCACAGTGGAACCTATCAAAATCACTTCTAGCTCTGAATCCTAAAATGAGCTGACAAAGGATCAAACCTCTCCTAAATCTGCTGAGGTAATTTATAAAGATCTTGCCAAACAGGAATCATTTTAACCAGCTGAACCAATTAAGAATGATTATGCCCCAACAAATACTTCTGAATTCCGCTGAATCACACCAGAATCTCAATATTCAATGTGACCACAAACCTCAACTAAATCTTAAATACCCTATAAACAGAAATAAAGGGATCATTTTATTGTATAATATAAGCCTAGTTGATACTATTGATACTTGCCTGTTAAAAGCAGTGGATTGTCTTGGTTTGACGAAGCTACCAAGAGATTTTCCTAGAGACTCATAAGTATACTAGGTGATTACGCTGGACTATCAGCAACTAATAATTGCATAGCCTTCAAAGTTACCAGCTTTCAAAAATTTATCAAAAATTTAACAGTCCTCAAGGCCTAGAAGGGCCCAGAAACCCAGAAAGCCCCCCATGACAGCCCAGGGGCCCTTTACACATTTAGCTAATGCAAAACCTGGACCATGAAGCTGAACAGTTTCTCAGAGCAACAATTGAGGGTGGTGGCATGTGGGAGTTGGATGTACATTGAAGGAAACTCTATTAGTGCAACCTTAACTTTAACTGCCTTAGTAACAAGGTTTCCCCTATACAGATAATGTGTTTGGATTGACCGCTAGATGACGAATCTATCAATCTACCTTGGATACCAAAATTGATTAACTTACCTCTTGACTCCCAAACTTGGAAATTATCAAGAGGATATATTGCATAAACTTTGATGATCAAGTTACCAGAAAACTACAAATTCACTAGTCTACCACCTCTAAGGCGGCCACTACTCATATGAACAACTGAGGTGAAAATCTTTAAGAAGATCTCAATTTCCTTTGACAGAAGCTCAATAAAACCTGATTAACCTTATTGAGACTGAAACTTCAGATACTGGGAGACCCTCAAACCCAGCTATACATGTCCTCTATGGGCTTGTTAACTCTTTTAAGTATATGTTAAGGAGAAGTATGTCCCTGGTTTGGAGATCATACAGACCTTCCTATTTGTGTATGATCGGGATATGAGCTAGTAATTAACATAAAGAATGTTCAAAAAATCCAGACCTATCTTAACAGTAGTGCCAGGAAATAGTGATACCCTACTCTAAGTAATGTACTTCATGAGATCAAGTAAAGGCCGCCCTTTTTATAGAGCTCAGTAGCAACTTGACCCTTTCTATTTGTAACAAGACCTCATAGGCATACATCCAAAAGGTATAATCCTATACTTACTTTGCTACCGTTTTATATTATATCACCCAGGCTTTATCCTCCTATGACTGGGATGCCCTGGATGATGCTATAACAAATGAGGTTCCGTTTCTCTTTCAATTGACATCTCATGCTCCACTTCCAAGAAGTCAAGAAGTTTTTAAAATTTATCCTTGACATCAAGGAAAATATTATGGAACTTCCCAACCTGGAGACATGTTATACCTAATCTAACAAATTATTGAAAACTCATATTCATGCCGTTGGGCAAGCTAATGTCTCAAACCATATGAAATCTGCTTTTTGTGGGTTCTTAAATCACCAAAATAGTTGATGCTGAAAGAAGAAATCAGATGAGGCTTAAAGGATGCTTTAGCCTAGTGTCAGTCAAACAGCAAGTTAATTTTAGACTAATCTGCCTGTTTAAGTGCCAAAGCACCCAAACGCCAAGCCTGATTGCCAGTGGCACTTCTTCTGATAATAAAGTTATGAAACCAGGAAGGCATTTCGCCGTTAGGCGCCCATGAGTTGTGATCATGTATAGGAACATAGCAATGAACCAGGTAAACATGGCCATGAGTCCCATAAATTGTAGAAATATATTTGGGAGGGGTGGTTTATATTTGGACATAATAGAAGCTTAAAATTGGGTATTGTGATTTTTATTGGAAAGTAAAATTAAAAAAATTAACCAACAATCTCCTCAGTGCAATGCAACTGATTAAATATTGTTTGATTTGATAGTTTATTAAAGCAGGGATTGGGGCCCTCAAATTAAACCTAACCCAGCAAATTTTTTAAAAAGGGGGAAATATGACTTCAACCAGAACTGACATCAAAAGTATTGGCGGTGGACCAAGTCACTATCAGTTTGCCCATGAACTCCTGACCTGAGGTTTTACTGCATTTACAGTGGTTAGTGTGATGGCGTTTAGCCTAACAGGCAACAATGGTCCCCCAGGACCACCCCACATAGAGATGATCCCAACGGGTCAGAAATGGGTTCAGGATGACCAACCCACCCGTGCCCAGTTGCTGAGGCTTTTGTTCAGCCAATTGGGATTCCTTGATCAATGATCCCAATTTTTTATGATGAGGTTTAAAATTATCAGCAATTATCCCTGATGGCTATACATACCCATCAGGAACATGGCACAAAACTTTGAGAAGAATTTAGGATTGGCAGATATACTGCTCAATTACTCGATGCCATCAGCAAACTTAGCTGAAAGTTTGATGCATGTCCCCTTCTGACTATTAGTTGCACGCCTGTCAGACCTTATTTTCATAGATTTTGGATATTTTGGCTTCAATTCATATTTTCCGCACAGATTTCCTTAATTCAGCAAATTAATTCAGCAGTGGTATTCTGGAACTGGGGGAGGCATCTTCAGAGGGAGCTCTGTTACCCAACGCTTGTCTACCACAAGGGTGAGATCGCCCTGTGTGATGAGGGGTACAGCTGCCCTCTTCAGACCCTTTCTGTTAGAGAATGGGAAAATCGCCTGATCCACGCAGTGAGGATGTTCCCCTGACCTTACATTACCATTTTCTTTTTCCAGAGGAGGGGCGCCACCTCTGAGAAACTGCACGAGGGCCACATTTTTGTGAGCCTTGGGCAACTTGATTGCCATCAAATCTGCAACTTTTGCGGGGAGAAGGGGAGCATTGGGATGGGACATGTGGAAAGCCTCAACCAGTTCCATATAGTCCGCACAATCATGGGATTTACCCAGCTGTTTTCATAGGCTGGATAACACTTCCATGCAACGAGGTACTGGACTGAACTCTGAGATCTGCGGGATGCTAAAATGCTCTCCACTTTGGCCTCCTCCACATCCTCAATCACTATCAGCTCAGGATCTGAGGGGATAGTCCCCTTGAGCAGGGACAGCTGAGATGCGTGAAAACTGGATGTTAAATCCAGTGAGATGGCAACTTTAACCAGAAAACATTATTTCTCAAATCCTCTTCCACCAAGTGGGGGCCCAAACGTTTACTTGAAAACTTCCGTGAGGGTACCTGCATCTGCAAATGGCACGTATAAAGCATGACATATGAACCCACCACAATGTCATGAGTGGAAAGCCATTTATGATCTGCAAAACGCTTATAGTCACTGATAGCCTTAGTGAGATGCTCCTGCACCAAGGACTGGGTAGACCAAATCTTCTCTGCATGATCCGCGGCATCTAGTACCTCTGGCCGCAGACAAGGACCAATCAAACATATTGGTCATAACCCAAAATCGCTTCATAAGGGAAAACCCTGTAGAGGCATGCGTCCCATTATTATAAGCGAATTGAGCAAGAGGAAGGTCTTTAGCCCAGTTATACTGTGCGGCTGAAGCATATCAACACAAGTACTGTTACAAGAAAGGATTATCCCAGTCAGTTGTCCATCAGACTGGGGATGTTATGCTGTGGATTGGAAAGGTGTAATTTTTAAAATTGATAAAAGCTCATTCCAGAATCGCACTGTAAACTGGGGCCCACAGTCACTGATGATATCCTGTGGGAGACCAATCATAAAAAACACATGGCGCACAAAGAGATGGTCAGTTTCTTTTGAAGAAATGGCGGATGAGCAAGGGATAAATAGGGCAAATTTTGTAAACTGATCAACCACCACCATCACTGTAATAAACCCATTTGAACAGGGAAGTTTGATAATAAATTCAATGTATACTGATGTCCATGGAACCTTGTCCAGTTGTAACGGATGAAGGAGACCATTCCTTTCTGATCAATCTGAGTTGGCCTGCGTGCAGGTATCACAATCGGCGATCCAGGCTAGTACATCTTTTGACAAGCCCGTTTAATTATAGGTATGCTTAATCAAATTGATACACTTCTTATTTCCCGGATGGCCAACTGTGGGGGACTGTGATGAGCCTGAAACACTTCAGCTCAAACAGGATGAGGAACCCACACCTGCGACTGAAAATGAATAAGACCCTCCACCAAGGAATATAGGGAATGCTTATAGCTGGTAGGAGCATTCATTCCAACAACTTTACTCCTTTGGGACAGGTCAATTGGGATGCTAAAACCTGTGAAATAAGTGGCACATTAGGACTCAAGTCAACTGAAGAGACCATGGGAGAGATTATGGATAAAATTAAGGTGGGATGGATAATGGTAACAAGATTCACCTCCTCTGAATATACAGGGCAATGTGCAGGGTTACAACTTAAGAAGTCTGGAAGAACATCTAATGCTCCTTTCACAAAATCATATTTGAAGTTAAAGCTACACAAATCCTGATAGGTTTGAGATTGCTTTTGTGCCAACTTCTGTGGTTTGTGGAAGTAGAGAAGAGCTTGATAATGTGTGCTGGCTCTCATCACTTTCACTGAGCATCAACTTGTTCAATACATTGAGGCGATGGATACCGCTGGCCTCATAAATGAAGAAAACCCGCAGCTATACCTCCTCATGCCCCATGTCGCTGATGCCCCTACCCCTATGTTGTCCTCCATGATCCACCAGCTAAAGCGGGCGCTGGACAAAAGTTTCCACAAAGCTTCCTCGCCTTCTGATATGGCTTCCTAGGCTGATAACCTAGGGGCTATGTTAGGAATTTTTTTAATTTATGATAATCCTTTGTTTGGCCCCTTTTGCAAATAAAGATGCGTGGCGGCTCCCCCTTTTGGATTAGGCACCACTAGTGCTAAAAAAGAAGAGCATGATGATCCATTAGCACTGTTAACTCATGTTGAGCACCCTGCAAAAGGTACCGCCAGTGGGTCAGGGCCCATGCCACAGCTGCCAGCTCCTTGTCATAAATGGCTAAGACTGCTCCATAGGAGAAAACTTGTGGGAAAAGTAGTTGACAGGGTGCTCTAACCCCTCATGCTCTTGAAGCAATACAGCCCCCATTGTAACAGATGATGCATCGCAGGCCATGACATAAGTATAGAGGGGTCTGCATGCTTCAGGATAGGGGGAGATAAAATACCTCTTTAATTGACTCAAATGCCTGATGGCACTCAGGAGTCCAACAAAAGTGAAAAAATTATTACCTGTAAGTGGATAAAGTGGGGCGGCTAACTGGTATAAGGCAGGGGAATTTTTCTTAAGAAAATTATAGTGCACAAGAAGCTTCTTATTTGCTTTTGGGTTGTTGGAGTGGGACACTCGCAGATGGCATCCAACTTGTTAAGGGAATGGAATACCCATCATTTAAGACAATATTGCTTAAAATGTGACTTCCTCTTGGTAAAACTTGCATTTTGAAGGCTTAACAAAATAGGCTCGCCTTATGTAAGGCTGCCACAATTGCTTCCAAATCTTTTGCATGCTGTTCAGGAGTTGTGTAGTGTACCAATATATTGTTGATAAAGCTACTGCACAGGTGAACCGTAGATCACCCAACAGACTTATAATAATTCTTTTAAAATGTGGCCGGTGCATTCTTCAACCCAAAGGGCATTACTCGAAATTGGAAAATACCCCTATTTATTCAGATAGTGGTAAGCTATTCCTGGCCTTCCATTACCCAAATTTGGTTAAAAAGGTTAACAAAGTCAAGTTTTGAGAACACACGCAACTTATCAATCACTTGAGTGATAGTTTGCTCCAGTGGCAAAGGGTAGAGATCATGCACTGTGATTTTATTTAAGTGACCATAATCCACGCAGGGATGAAGAGAACCATCGGCCTTCTTGGCAAAAAAGATGGAGAAGCAACTGGTGATGTCTTTTTGAACAACCACCCTTTCTTAAGCATGTCATCCAACCATACATTAAGAGCAGCCTCCTCCTCCGTTATGTGCAGGTACAAATGGCAGTTGATATGTACCACCCGCACTGTTGTTCTGAACCCTAGATCAAATTTGGTGAGGGGAGAAAGATGGTCCGCCTTCTCAGAATTGAAGATAATTCATTATCCCATTAATGCCTCAGGAAAATCCGATGGAAGGCCTGCAGGAGAAACAAGGTAAGTGATGGAACCGTGGCCTTGAGTTTTTGTAAAAGTATCCACTAAGGGAAACTCGCCTTCCGTCTGGTCATTAGCAAATGACAGCATGTTAGATTCCAGGTGAATTCTAACATGCTGTCAACACCACCAACCCACCCCTAAGATTACTGGAAAAATCAGGTTTGGCATTGCGGAGAACTGATCGTAAAAGCTGAAGTGATAGACTGAGGAAGGTAATGGGCATCTAACTAGGTACAAGGGCTGGGAAGCCAATGAAGTGACTATCATCGTAGGGCCCAATTCCAGGTCAAGTTCCAACTGGCGAGCTATCTCTACACTCATAAAATTCCCCACTTCTCCAGTCTTGACCAAGGCCTCAAAGGACACGTGGTGAACTCCAATACTTATTTTCATGGGCAATAAAACGTAGTCTAAATCCTCTTTATTGGAAGCTATAGTTGAGTTTGTAGATAAGGAAGAGATAGTACTAGGATTAGGGGAAACCACTAGGTTTGCAACAGGAGTAGACACTTTATAAGTCGGAACACCAGAATACTGACATGGGAATGAAGGCCACAGCAACTATTGAATGTGATTTGGACAATAATTTGGAGCTGGGATTTGACATCAATGCCACCTTAGCAGCTCCTAGCATAAAGATTCTATTTTGAAGGGTGGTCTTAGACAATTCAAGAGGTACTAAGTTATTGAGGCCATAGTAGAGCTTCTTCACAACCCTATTTAGCTGAGAGAAAAGGGCCATTGCTACGCCCATCTCATTAAAAAAGGCGAGAATGGTTAAGAATGATGGTTGGTTGATTATGTCAGGCAAACAGAAAGTTATTTTTTAGACTGGCCTGATTGTTTAAGTGCCAAAGCACCCAAACGCCAAGCCTAAATGCTAGTGGTACTGCTGCTGATACAACAGTTATAAAAACAAGAAAGGATTTTGCCATTAAGCGTCCATGAGTTGTGATCATTTATAGGAACCTAGCAATGAACCAGGTAAACACAGCCATGGGTCCTGTGGGTTATGAAAATATATTGAGAGGAGTGGTTTATATTTGTACATAATAGAAGCTGGAATTGGGTATTTTGATTTTTATTGGAAAGTAAAATTAAAAAAAGTTGACCAACAATTTCCTCAGCGCAAGGCAACTGATTAAATAATTTTTGATTTGGTAGTTTGTCAAAGCAGGAATTGGGGCCCTTGAATTTGACCTAACCCAGAGAATTTTTGGGGGAGGGGGAATTATTTAATTCAATCAGAACTGATATTAAAAGAATCAGCAGTGCATAAAGTCACTATCAGTTTGCCCATGAACGCCTGACCTGAGGTTTTACTGCATTTGCGGCAGTTAGCGCAACAGCGTCTGGCCTGATGTGCAACATGGATCCCCCAGGGCCACCCCACATAGGGACGATTCCAACAGGTTGGAAATGGGTTTGGAATGACCAACCCACCCGTGCCCAATCACTGAGGCGTTTGTTCAGCCAATTGGGATTCCTTGATCAATGATCCCAATTTTTATGATGAGTTTTTTAAATTATCAGCAATTATCCCAATGGTGATACATACCCATCAGGAACAAGGCACAAAAATTTTTAGAGGAATTTAGGATTGGCAGACATACTGCTCAATGGCTCAATGACATTGGCAATTTTGACTGAGGATTCAATGCATGTACCCTTCTGACTATTAGTTACACGCCTGTTGGATTTTATTCTCATAGATTTTGGACATTTTGACTTCAATTCAATAATTTATGCACAGATTTCCTCAATTTGGCAAACTAATTTGGCAGTGGCAAGTGCTGGAAGTGGGTGAGGAATCTTCAGAGGGAGCGCTGTTACCCAACGCTTGTCTACCACATGGGCGAGGTCGCCCTGTGTGACGACGGGTACAGCTGCCCTCTTTGGACACTTTTTGTTAGGAAATGGGAAAATCGCCCAAACCACGCAGAGAGGACGTTCCTCTGGACTTACACCTAGGGTGCGAGGCTTTTTTATGATGAATAATATATGCCTCAACAACTTAACCAGAATTCTTCTCAGTTTGAGTGCTTCATGGTGTCTTCTCAGGATGGACTTAACATCTCTGAAACTACTGTTGGAATAAAGTCTTCATTTCTTCTTACTATGCTTCAATTAAACTCTTTATTTCTCTTAACATGCCTTTTATATCTAATGCTATCTTTTCAATCCATACTTTGGCTCCAATGTCACTTGCGTAGAGGTATTAATGCAAAAGGTGAGGGTCTGGCTATTGTTGGAACCGGTTACAGGTCAACATTATCTCTTCCCGCCTATTAAAACATATTAAAATTGCTTACAATTGTGATCATACCTTAGATCATAGAATCACTGGATCTCACTTCACTAGATTCCATGAGATTTGCTCACAATGACCATTAAATAATTTACCTAGTAGTG